>PVKA01004485.1:16679-98829 GCA_004027165.1 Ctenomys sociabilis | reverse complement strand
AATAATTATTTACCTAGTGGATGACCATAGCACTAAAAGCCGACATAATATCCTGTCCAACCACCATTAGTGCAGATCTTGCCTCTCATAGAATTATGTAGAAGCACAGCGTTATCTATCCCAACTGTACTGTCTATACACACACATCCTGATTTTTTCTTTCTACAACCCTTCCTTTGTCTACACCTGTCAAAAGTGGTCACTCCATTGACATTCAACTACCTTAGGTTCTTGAACTCGACACCATAAATTTCTGTGTAATAATATGTAACTGTTTATTCATATTTTTATTTTTTAATTCTTTTTCCATATTTGTAGAGACTTAAAGTTTAACATATCAATACTTGATGGAAAATACATGTTCCATATTATGCCTAAGATGTTTGATATTCAGACAGATGGTGAGGTTAAACCCAACTGCAAATGTTGTAGTGCAATAATAAGCTTATCTTATGGAGGGTTGTCAACCTAAATTTGCAGTCCAAAAATTGGAGAGAAAAAAGGGCAGCAAGGACAGCCAACATTTTGGGGCTAGCCTTTCAAAGTCAGTGAGAACTCAGGATATATGAGAACCTGTATTGTAACATCATTTAACTCAGTTGTATCCCAAATTTTCTGATCCAGGAGATTATGGGGCCAAAGAGGAAAGTGATTGATGATATAGGATGTACCTAAAGAATCATGTGGAGAAAAACTATTCTCAGGCTTTTATAGAGAGCAAATTGGTCAAGCAATGGCCTTGACTCATCCACATGGCTGACATTGACAAAGGATCTACAAACTACAGTACAGGGTTTCAGGACAAATCCTGAGGGGAATTGACTGACTTTATCAGATACAAAAGTTACATTTCTTGTTATATAGGTTTTGCTTTATCTTGTTCTTAACCATCCAGCAGAAGTGTAGAAGCGAGGTATGAAAAGTGAAGCCATATTAATATGCTGAGCTATAAAAGGCTCAAGTCAACACTATGGACAATGCCAGTCCTGCGGATAATCCACTACCATTGTGGACTACTGGACTATCTTGGAATATTTTGCTGAATTCATGTACCTACAATATTTAGATGGCAATGGAATACCTATCTCTGAAAAACTAAAGAAAAAGGAGATATAAATGAAGGACAATTTTGTATCAGCATATACAAAATAGGATAGATATATATCTATTTTCTCTTAATTCAATAAGAAGAAGGATTTGTACTAGTAACGTTTGAATACCATATCATGTCTGCATCTTGTACTAAGAATGACTACTATAAAGACAGCAATATGCAATGTATTAATTGTTGGTAGCTCTTCTACCAACATGTTTTGTAGCTGTCTAATTGCAATTTTTCTCAATAATTAATAATAATAAGTAAAAGAGAAAGAAGAGTCAGAGAAGAAGTGAATTTACATGGGAAAGAATGTTGACCACAGGTATGTTCAAAGAGGGGAGCAAGACCATGAGTCTAAACTTAGACAGCTTCACAGCTTCTCAAAGCTGAAAAAGTCAAGGCAATAGATTCCTGTTCTGGAGCATCTGGGAGGTACACACTCTTCACTTTGATTTTAGCCGAGTGAACCCCATTTTTGTCCTCTGGCCTTTGAAACTCTTAAGATAACCCATTTGGGTTGTGGAAAGCCACCAAGCTCATACTAATTTATTATCCCAACAATAAGAAGTTAGTGAAGAGTGACCTCTGGGGCTCAAAGTCCCCATGACTGTATGCTGGTGAACTCCAGGGAACATCTAGACCATGAAGGGCTTCTTAGTTCATCTTCAGAATGACTGTTCTATCTGTTTTAAGACAACTATTTTCTTGTCACCTTGTTTCTCTTAATGCCTTCCAATGACTCTCATGTTCCCAAGTTCTCAAATCATCTCAAAAACATTACTCTAAGATTCTGATCAGGTGTGCATTTATAGAACAGTAGTAATCTTCTCGTTTTAAATTTCAATTTCTATAAAGCAAGCCAATAAAAAATATATTTAATAGTTTTTGTAGGAGAAAGATGGAGTTATGTTTAAGAAAGAATTGTACAGTTTTGGCTGGGTGTGGTGGCATATGCTTGGGATCCCAAAATGATGGAAGCGGAAGCATGAGAAACCATGTGAGTTAGAGGCCAATCTGGGCTACAAAGTGAGTTTGAAGCTAGCCTGAGCTGCACAGTGAAAAATCTGATTCCAAAAGACAAAAAAAAAAAAAAAAAAAAAAAAAAAAAAAAAAAAAAAAAAAAAAAAAAAAAAAAAAAAAAAAAAAAAAAAAAAAAGAAAAAAAAAAAAACGTAAAGGATTGTGCAGCTTAATATGTTCACTCATTCAAAACAATTATTTAGGGAAAATATTACTCTATGCTTGTTTTGATCTTTTGTTGAATTAGCAGTAAAAGTAATGGATACTAGTCCCTGACTTTAAGAAATCGAAAGTGTCAAACCATACAAATACTCAGTACATGCTGATTCTACAGTGCTGAATCTTAGTGAGCCCTCAGGAAGGCTAACAATGTGGTACTGACATAATGCAATGTCCAGAATCTCTGGCACAGAGAAGATCAGCTAACAGAGACTTGCTGGGCTGTTCAATGCATTTGAAGACAAGATTAAGTATGTTATTTGTGTTCCCTGATTTCATATATATATATATATATTTTTTTTTTTTTTTCTCTTTATCACCTTATTTAACTCATCTGGCTAATTATTGTTGTCATGTTCCAGGTGACACAAATCCAAGTATAATGAAAATTATCTGCTTAAACCCTTTTGGAAGCACCCCTATCTGGATGTAAGATGCTACTAATTATCTTTTCTGGTACCTGCTGTTATAGAGGGGTATGAGTGTGTAATCAGTGTGCTGAAGCTCAAGTTAGTGATCTGTGGCAGCTTGTCCTATGTCAAATTGACAAGAGACATTTAGCAAATGTAGGGGAATTTCCCTGGAAACAGCAGATTTTTTACTTTGCTCATCTCTGGTGTTTGCCAATGTTTTCAAGACTCTCAGTAAGAGAAACACACATTCTTCAGTGCCTGTGGGAGGGAAAGAGGAATACAAATAGAGTGGTGCACTGGGGCCAAAGCAAATCACACCAACCTTGAAGCCTGAGTAAGGTGACAGAGAGAGTGGACTCCCCTGTAGACAACATTAAAGTGCAATTCAGGGAGGAGTCACTGAAATGAATTCTTCATATTCAAAGGCAACACATATTTACTGGAAATGAAATCTTGGTTAAAATATTTTTTAATCATATCTGTGTTCCCTATGAACTAGGAAGATTTTTCTTGATTTACTTGGTTCAATTTCTAGGCTTTCCCCCATCTGCACTAATGGCAAATGATCAATCATCAAATCTCTAATCAGATTTTGCAGAAGGCCACTGGCATCGTTTTCCATCATGCAAGCTTTGCCAGCCTGCCTCCTTTCTGTATGAATCACAAAGATTAATTTGAAAAGGGTTTTAAATGTATTCCAGAGAAATTGGCAAATTATCCCTGTTTCTTCTTTAACTCATGGCTCATCAGCTTGCAGGCATTTTGCAGCTTCTGTTTTGCTTCCTAACAGCACTATTGTTCCAAGGAGAAAAAAAATAGGAAAAGCCTCCTCTTAATGGTGGGATGGCTCTGGGAAACACTAACACATTTGTTTCCAACAGAAATCTTTGCAGAAAGGTGCTTCTGCTATTTTGTGAATAAATACCTTCCAATTGAGGCATTGGATCAAAGAACAATATAAAAAGAGATTTACTTTCAGGTTGGTTGCTTTCAAAATCCTGTGCAGCCTTTTCAGCTTCAAACTTTTATGTCAATTTGACAGGGAAAAGTTCTCCGTTTTCAAACTAAAGCAGTTTGGGTCACTTTACAATTTGTTGCATCGATCCACAGAGCCGTTTTTGTGCCAATGCCATGCCATTTTCTGTCACTGTAACCTTGAAATGTAACTGCGAGTCAAGTGCTGTGGAGGCCGCCTTGTTCCCTATTGTCGCCAAAACTGCTTTTGTCATTGTGGGTCTCTTCTTGTTCGAGATGAATTTTAGGGTTGCTTTTTCTAGTTCTGTGACTGGGCTTAAACCTGTGTGTTAGTTTTGGAAGTAGGCCTATTTTCACCATATGATTTCTGCCCTTCCAGGAACAAATGAAGTCTTCTCATTTTCTGACAACCTTTTCAATCTCTTTTTTCAAAGTGCTGGCATTTTCTTTGCATAAATCTCTCATTTCCTTGGTCATGTTAACACACATTTAATTTTCATTTATGTTACTGAGAGCTGTAATATTTTGTTAAGTTCTTTCTCACTGATTTCATTATTAGGGTACAGGAACACTGTTCATTTCTGTGTGTTGATTTCGTATCCTGCTACATCGCTGACTTTGGTTATTAAGTCTAGAACTTTGGTGGAAGACTTCGGGAATCTCTACAGTGGATCATGCATGTGCACATACTCCTTCATTTCTTTCTCCCATCCGATTCCTCTCACTAGTTGAGTATTATTAGATAGAAACAGTGCCCATGGGCATCCTTTCCATGTTTCTGATCTTAGAGGATAAGTCTTTAGTTTTACCTCGTTTTCTTAAATGTTGTCTGTTGGATTGCCATGAATGGCTTTAATCACATTGTAATAATGTTCTTCTATACTTATTTTCTTCATTTTTAAAAACATGAATGGTGGTTGGATTTTCTCAAAAGCTTTTTCTATATCTATTGATATGATTAATCAATTTTTGTCCCTAGAAAGAATATTAGACCTGGGGCCAGCGAGATAGCTCAACATCCTAAAAGTGCCTGCTTAGGCAAGGTTAGGCAAGCTCAGTGGACAATCCCTGGCACCACACGCTGTGCCAACCCTGCCCTCAGGGCAGGCTGAGCTGGCAAAAAAAGAAAGGAAAAAGGAAAAGAATATTAGACCCATTGAACCAGTTGTTTTTTGACAAAAGAAGCAAAAACATATATTGAAGGACAAAGGTAATCTCTTAAGCAAATAGTACTGGGCAAACTGGCTCTCTATACGCAGAATGCAGAAGTAAGACCTGTATCTTTTACCATATATCAAATTCAAATTAGCATGGAAAAAAGAACTAAGTGTGAAAACAGAAACAATGTACTGCATAATAAAATAGATGAAACTCTCAGTTACAGGGATAGGCAAGGATTTTCTAAATAAAACTTCCACTGCACAAGAAATAGCAGCAAGAATCAGCAAATGGGACTGTATGAAGTGTAAAGTCTTCATTATGAATAAGCACTGCGAAGACAATTCGCTATGTATTAATTTTTGTAACTGTCCTATTGACCTGTTTTGAAACTGTCTCATTGCTATTTGTTTCTCAATAAAATTAATTTAAAAAATAGAGAACTTTTCAGGGCCCATTGTGAAATCAACTAGGGATAGTATTCAAGAATATTGCATTGTGAGAAAGATAAACGTGGATCATCCTGCTGAAAATCAATTATATTTCTATTAAATCACAGAGTTTCAATGATAAAAAGAAGAAACAAAATCTTGCTTTGGTAATGAAAAATTACAATGTTGATAAATTAAATACCAGGACCAAAAGGAGAAATTTAAAGGCTTCTGTACAGTAAAGCAAGCAAGTATAGAGTAAAGAGACAACAGATGAAATGGAAAATAAAGTTGTCAACTATTACTCAGACTAATATCTAGAATATATAGCAAATTCAAAAATTAGACTGGCCAAAACATGACACTTAGTGAACAAATTGGCAAGGGAAATGAGTAGAGACCATGTAGAGGAGGAGCAATTGTCCAAAATAAGGACATGAGAGAATGTGTAACACCTCTAGCCTTTAGAGAAACGCAATATCAAATAATACTGAGTGCTGTCTGACTCTAGAAAGGTGACTATCATAGGGAAATCAGATAATAACAAATGCTGTCGAGGCTGTGGTGGAATAGGAGACCTTCTATGTTGTCAGTGGAATATGTGAAATACTACCACCATGATAGAAAGCACTACAGAAATTTCTCAAAAATCAAACATAGCTGGAAATGGTAGCACACACCTATAATCTCAGCACTACAGAGGCTGAGGATGGAGAATCACTGTGAGTTCTAATCCAGCCTGGGTTACAAAGTGAGTGCAAGGCCAGCCTGAATTGCATAACAAGACCCTGCCTCAAAAAGACTGCATATATATATATATATATATATATATATATATATATATATATATTCCATTAGACCCACTTTTTCTCTTTCAAGGTATGTTCTCAAAAGAACTAAAAACACCATATTTCAGAGATGCATGCATACCAGTGTTTACTGTAGCATAATTAATAAAGCACAGAAGCAGCCTATATGTCCATTAAGAGACAAATGGATGGAGGGGCCAGGGAGATGACTCAGTAGAATAAGTTCTTCCCTGGGAAGTACAAATGTCTGAGTTCAGTCCTCGGTTCTGAAAAAAAAAAATGAAAGAAGAACAAGACAAATGGACAAAGAAAATGGAGCATCCAAAATGCAATACTACATGGATATAAACAAGGATAAATTTGAGACACTTATGGGAAAATGAATGCTTATAATATTAAGTGAAATAATTAAGAGAGAGAAGATTAAATACATATAATATCTCATTGGAGTGATCTAAAATACAAACAGGGCAAAATAAAAGTTCGACAAAAGGAAACAGGAAGCTGAGCTAGATCTTTTACAAAGAGGAGACCAAGGTTCTGTGCCAGGGGGAGATTTAATATGTATTGTGTACACATACCAAAGACCTCAACAGGTATAATCTTTACCAGCTGTAAAAGTGAGCTAAATATAACAATAATAATCATGAAAATAGGAAAATGGGGCATAGAGACACAGGGAAGGAGGTGAGTGGGGCAAGGAAGGATAATATAAAGAAGCAAGCTATGTTTAACACATGTGCTTAGTCACTAAGCTGAGTGTAAAGGCCACTTATCCTAACATGTATCATGGGAGTTATACACAGTAGAATACTACTCTGCCATGAAAAGGATATACTTGAGTCATTTGTAGAGAAAGTCATGTATACCACATGGCTTTATAATGAAAGACTCTGTATAAATGATTAAAATAGGAAGGTCAAAGATAAATAATAGGAAACAGAAAGACTGATGGTTGGCAAAAAGAAGCAGATCCAAACGTGAAGAAAGTGCAGTGGGATGGAGGGAAGGGAATGATAGATGAGTTAGGGTGGAACTCCCTGTGGTGGCAGTGCATGTGGCATACTTCAAATGGGCTAATAGCAGTTAGAAACACACGAAATAATCTCACTGAAGTAAGATTTGTATTGTTACTCTTTAAGTACACGTCATGGTCAGGGATTTGGCCCACTGCTACATTGAATGCCTGGCAAGGGCGAGGTCCTGAGTTTCATTCCTGGCACCCATGGAAAGGAAAACTAGAATGTAACATACATTTACCTATAATATCAAATATAATATAAAACATAAATGTAAATAACCTAAAATAAAACCAACTTGAGATGGCATTCATTGGTTTCAAAATAATTATACACACATATTTATCTATAATATCAAGTATAATAATAAAATATGAAAACAAATTTTAAATAACCTAAAATAAAAACAACTTAAGGCAGCATTATTTAATTTCAAAATAGTTATACACATTTATGTACAATTATTTTAGTGCATTTCTCCTTTATTATTTGTCTTCTTTTCTTTCCTTTCACTGGGTCTAACTCACTTGCTCTCAATATATACCTTTAATAATTTTTGTTCTTCCAAAACCCAAAGTTGGCATTTTGATAGAGTCCTTCACATTTCTACCACATCCACATAAGTCATGCAAATTACCTTAAGTATATGCATATAAACATGCATTCACAAGGGGGCTTGGACAGAAGATCCTAAAGTAGCATGTCAGTACAGAATAATAGATTCTTTCAGCTAGCAATCAATCAAGAGAGAAGGCGATCTCACTAATGCCTCAGATAGATAGTTCCCACATTTTTTCTCCTGGCATCTTCACTGTACAAATCCAACCCCACTTCTGGTCTCAAAATGCAGATATGGTTCCAAATGGCATGTGTGTGTATGTGTGTGTATGTGTGTGTGTGTGTGTGTGTGTGCGTGTGTGTGTGTGTGTGTGTGTGTGTGTGTGTGTGTGTGTGTGTGTGTGTGTGTGTGAAGAAACAGCCAGGAGAATGACATCATGCCTCTGATTTTCTCATTTTGGCCAGAAGCCCAAGGAAAATCCTTTTTTTTTTATACCTTAGTTAACGACTTACTTAAAAAAAGATGAGATGGTGTCAACATGTTTAGCTTAAGCCAGTTATGATTAATTTTCCACATTCAGAATGGAAATATTTTTAATTGCATGCACATGAATTGGGTAGATGCTCAACAAAAGTTACCTCTTGGAGAAAAGGGAAGGTTTGTATGTTTGTGCGTGAGCATGTGTGTGTCCAGCATGAGCTCATGAGGCGAAGCCAGCCAGACTGATGAAAGGCTCTACTGTCATTAGTCCAGCTAACTCTCCCTGAGTTTTGCATCAGCAGGTTCAACCATACACATAAACTTCAAAAATAAAATTGAAAAATCCAGTACTAAACATGTCATCTTTTCAAAGTATGTTTCACTTCAATTATTCAGAACATCAACACCAAAGTTTTATATTTAAAAAAATAATTATGGTACTGTTATGCCAAATGCATGTAACATTGACAGAAAAATATATTAGATCATTTCTATAATGTTGTAACAATTCATACTAAGAACACTCATATAAAGAACATTTAAAATTATTTTTTCTTTTGTAGTCCTCTCAGAAAAAGTGATATGCTTTCCTAATTGGATGAGGAATAAGATTTTTATCTTAATTCATATTTAACATCTACTGTGACAGATAAGCAAATTTTTAGGTTTTTTCTCCTTTTGGATTTTACTTATGAGCAAACACTGCCCACTTTAATGATTTACAGACTCATGCCTACTTTTTCTACTTTATCAGTTAATATCATAAAAATATTAACCACAATATTTTGAAGAAGGGATCTGATAATTCCTCTTTGAGCCCCTTCTGGGCCTAATTCAATTTTTTGTCTTGATTTTCAGTCAAATTTTATTTTCTTGTCTGTGTGATTACTTTTATTCAGAATAGGACATACTGTATAAAAAACTAAAAATATAATCTACAATAATTTAATTTGCTTCTGCCTGGATAGCCACTCCGAGGACCAGCAATATTCAGCCAGAAAGGGTTTCAAATATTTTGAAGCTTCCCTTCAACTCTTGACAAAACCGTTCATATCCAGTCTAGGATGCAGTGAACCAGGGTCCCCAAGTAACAGCCAACTGCATTTCGCAGTCATGGTCTCCAGTGTCTTGCTCTCATAGGTACGGTCAGATCACACATTGCACGGCTTAGCTTCTTGGCTATGTTTTAAATGTTAAAAAATTATGGAAATAACTATCATCAAGAAATGACCCCAACTCGGGAAACCTCTCGAAACTTCAAGCTCATTTCATGTCAACTCCTCCCCCTTCCCGATATTGGCCTAGTAGATTACAAATCCCTGTGATAATGCTCATACCTTTGAGATTAATTCATTTTTCATTTTATATTTAGCTGTTTTACTTGTCTTACTGGTAGAGTTGATTTAAAGTTAAAGTAATTTTCAGAAAAGAAATTTCTTTTGTCAATGATCTATTCATTTCTTTGGCTACTTTCACTTGGATTATTTGCCTTTCAAAATAAACATATTAAAAATCCTTGCATAGTATAATTTTAATAAATTAGTGTCCAAAACTGAACCATGTATTCACAGATCAGACTGATCTCCACCCTGTTTTGTTTTTTAACAAAAGAGCAAAATTTGTTATCTGCTTGTGAGCTAGTAGGTGCTAGTAGATGATCAAATTAAAATTCACAATGTCTGACCTCATTGGAACTGAAAAATCTCATGAGAGACACAAAACATGGAAATATTTCTGTAACTATTTAAAAGAGAAATACATTAGTTTTTATATCTGTGTGCTATTTATGGGAACCTTGCTTAGTTGGAAGAGTCAGGAAATGTTCTGAATACATTATTATAGAACTGGGGAGATGGCTCTGTGGAATAAGTGCTTCCCTGGCAAGCACAAGGGCCTGAGTTCAATTCCCAGTTAGGCCAAAAAGAAAATAAGTTATTATAAAGAGAAATGAAAGCAGAAAGAGCAATTATTCAATTATTGGGGCAAAAGAAACATGTTTATGCACAAAGCCATTGAATTGAAAAGTACTGTGATACGCTCCAGGATTTAAACAAAGAGCGCCCTGCGCTGAGTTTGTTTGCTGTGTCAGGAGGATGAATTCAGAAGCACAGGTGTAAGGGAGACAATTTGCATTCTTACAGGCCATGTACGCTATTTCCATGCTATGGACCAACAGATTGCAATTGAAGCAGCAAAAGAGTGGGTTTATGAATACCCCACGTGTGAGGAAGAAGTGAGACTCCAGTGCTCAGCATTGAGGAGTTGTTCTAGTCTTCTAGTTTAAGCTTCCCAGGAATGCCCATAGGGAGTAGGCATGCAACCGATTGGTGAACTGAATGTTCTCCATCCTGCAGGAGCAATGAGGCAATTCTGGTTGTCTTTGGGGATTCGCTTGTCCTGGTGCAAAGTGACTCTTGAGTGATCACAGCTTTTCTCATGCCGCAGCCCAAACATTCCAGTGCTTACTGCAGATGCCACTCTAAAGCTGTTTTCATTCTAAAGTAGCTTCATAGATGCTGCCATCCCTAATCTGTAGGGCTGAGACACTCTTTCCTCAGCTAGTGCTTGCTCTGAAAAACCTTTCTGTATGAAGATGAACATGCTTCACCTTTATGCATATTTTAGCCAGTTAGTTTCTTTCCTGTATCAGACCCCTTGTGAATTATATCTGCCTTAGGGCTGTCTTTAAGAGACTGTTTCTTGCGAACCGTAACTTTTCCTTGTTAGCAAAATCTCCTCAGAGCTCCAAGATAAACCTCATGTACTCAAGGGTCTTTGATTTATGATTTTTTCACTTTCAAGAGGCTTCTCAAAGAGCATTTTAAATTTGGTATGAGGATGAAGTGTGCCTTTGAAAATTAACTTTCATGCACAGATGTATCATTTGTTCTTGTTCTGAAGCAAAATTATATAAGCATAAAATAGCCTTCATTGAATTCTATTACATGATAAAACATTCTGAACAATGGAGAAGAATTTTTTTGGGGGAAATAAAAGTGGAATAGGACTCAATGTTCTGTCCTCTGCAGTTGCAGTGACACATTGAGTGCTGAGGCACAGGAAAGGCAAGACATGGGAATCTGGAGTATGCTTAAACATTTCAGAGAAGAAATGAATTGCAGTCAATGCACAGTGTAATGTCCAGGATGAAGAACATCATCAAAGCCTGTGTTAGTCCACAGCACTCATTTGTTTTAAAGATAAATATAACGTGTTACATATAGAAATCCAATGCTTTTAGCAGAGGAGATGCTGACTATCTAAAACCAAGTGGAACAAACCCTTTCCAACAAAATAAATTCACCAGTCACTGATCATTATTCCTTCATTTTATCATCATATTTCCAGAAATACAATTGAATTTCATTCATGAAACAGCAGGGAATGTGCTGTGATAAGAAGCTAATTTTAGAGCCTACATTATTCACTATTAGAAAGTGATGTGATGTTCAACCCTTGAGCTTGACGTTCAGACAGGTTACCAGACAAAATTTAAAAAGGAAAAGTAAGTCTTTTCATTTGAGTATTTGTTATATCAGTTTCGAATTTTAAAACCGAAAAGAAGAGAAAGTATTGACATATATTTTTAACACAGTTTCAGGTAGACATTTGTGTGTCACGTATGTTTTGAAAGCTTGAATCCCATTGGTTGGAGCTCGGGAGTCATACAAAGATCTTATTTCTATCTTAAGCTGAAAATATTGCTCTTAAGAGAGATGTTAGTGAGCAGTAGAATTTGCAGACACTCAAATAAAAGGATTTTTTATATGTTCACTCTGTTCAAATTGTGAAACTGCCAAATTATTTTTTTGTTTATAAAAATAACATAGTATTGTCTAATAGGTTCATTTCCCTCTTGTGCTTCAATAGCCCTTCCCTAAATTAATATGAGGTCTTCTACAAACCAAATTCCTTAGAAATGTAAGTTTACTAGAGGATCCAATTTTGGGCTTTAAATGACTTCATAATAAGTGCAGATCAGAAATGAGCTCAGTGTCATTTGGGAGAACTGCTCGATAGGTACCTGAAAGCACAGAAGCCCTGGACATTTGCAAAGCATAATGATGAGGGCTGTTGTATGCAGTATGCGGTTCTGTCACCCTTCAGGGGAGATTCCTTTTCATCCAAATACATATGTCTTCTGCGTCAGGGAAAGCTGAGCTCCGTGATGGCCCTTCCATTCCTCACTGCCCAGCTTCAAGTCTGATACATTCTTTAGAAACGATGTTATTTATGAAAACTTTTATGGGAAAACAAATATAGGAACAGACTTAAGTAACTTTGTCTTATTGTCATATGTGAGATTTCTCCTAAAGTTCAACCTTTTGTCAATATGGATCAACCAGAATTGGGACATAAAAATCAAAAGTTACTAATCTGAAGACACTGATATTCAGTGAATGAAATGAGAGCTTAAAGCCTTGAAGATTGTCCTTTTAAGGTATTTTGTATTTCCTTCCTGGAATAATTTACTTAAATGTCTTTTAGCCTGAGTGTATTGAATGAAGGTTCTCATGAGTATTCTAATATAACAATACAAAGCTGAACACTTCTGGGGACTTCTTAGCATAACATTGGTTGTGGCAGGATACCATTAGATCTACTCTGATGCTAGAAACATTCCCCAACTTACATACTATTGGCAAAATACTCATTAATATCCCTATCTGTTTTATGCTATGCCTAATTCTACTTGAGGCAAAGTTAAAAACCAATGTGCAAGAAGAGATCTGTTGTGAGAAATGGAAAAGTGGTGTGTGTTGAGGAGAAACTCTTTGTTCCTGAGGATACAACTCAGGTCCAGCTCTGAGAGGGTCTCTCAGAAAAGGAGGTTGCATAGTCAATACATGTGGGATTTACTATGCTAACGGGGATGTCCTGGAGTTATTGGTGATTTAATCACTGTCTTTAAAAACCCACAAGTGGTTTACAGGGATATAGGGATAAGGGGGCAGATGCCAGCAGAGCAGGCTGTAAACCTCAAGAACCAGTACAGTGAGCAAAGGGAGCATGAAGGGCACACTGCGGTTGACATTGCTGCTTGTGACTTCGACTGCACCAGTCTGGGTCTGGGCTGGCGCCTTGTGCTTGCGAGATCAAGAAGTAGAGCTTCGCTCTTGCTGCATTTGTGGCCTCTGAGTCCATTCTCTGGGGCTAGAGAGGGGGAGGTAATTCTCACACGAGCAATGCTTTACTCCTCAGATAATGAAGCCTGTGCATGCATTTTTTGACAGTTTTTAGGGAAGGATCTACAGGGTGACCAGGGTCTCGCTACTTCATCGGGACTCAGTAATCCACCTGTTTACAGCCTCTGAAGAGCGGGGATTAGAGGCGTGCACCACCACACGTCTCACTTGCCTTCTCAGCACACCCCGCGGGAAGGGCCTGCAAGGTCGAGATGCATTTTAATAAGAACCAAAAGAGAGGAATGGCTGCTACACTAGAGCAACCAAGCTCTTTTTTCCCTGACTTCTCACTTAGATTTTACCAGTCTTCTGAGGCTAAAGTAGAATTTCATTTCTTCTTTCCTTAGTCCTTTAATAATGACTTTTGCTAAAATTTGAACAAAAGGCCAAAGATTTGGATGCAAGCAGATATAGCTCCCACGTACGTTAATGGGAAAAAGTTTGATTCAAATACAGGAGCATATTGCATAACTGCACCTCAGTCTTCAACACCAAAGAACAAACATCATTATATTGTGGTTCAGCTGGCTGCTGCTGGTTATTTTTAAGGATCCATGGAGTCTTTACCATATCCTAGGCATTATTCTTCCCATATTTCAGTGAAGCATGGCACAGATACCAAAACGGATGTGCTGTACATCAGCATCAGGCTATGATGCAGGAGAAAAGGCGTCATGCGTGAGGCATTCCTGTGTGCTCTTCTATATGAAGTCAGGGGAGGGAACTCTTCGATGAAGGAGTCTTTCCACTGAACTTGGAAGGAACTGAGGTGATGGGTTACATACCCTGGGATGACAGCACTGCCAAAAAGGAGAAATTGGGTGCAAAGGCTTTGAGGCAGGAGTATGCTTGGTGTGTTACAGGAAAATAAAGGAAGGCAAGGGAGCCGAAAAGCAATGACTGAGAGGGCGAGAGGGATGTCACAGGGTAGGACTGGGGCTAAGTGTGGTCATGGAGGACATCTGCCTTTACTGCAAGAGGTCTAGGATACCATCAAGAGTGTAGAATCTGCATAGAGAAGGGATTGTAATGGGACAGAAAAAGGTGGAAAGGATTAAGAATCTGCTACACTGACCCTCATGGGAAGTGTGGCAGCTTGGCCCAGGCAGTAGGTGAGGAAGGCACGTTCTGCTTTTTCTCAGACTTTGCCTCATTGTGATAGGCATAATGGTCCTTCCTTTTAAACAGATGAGAAATGTAAGAATTGGATTCCAGGCTTTGTTCTTCAAAAACAGAAAATAATCTGAAGTTTCCCTGAGTATAAAACTGATTGCCTAATCAAAAATTCAAGTACCTACTTGCTTCCTCATTTGATGCAGAAAGCCTTGTAATTAAGCCTGTGACATGTATTTTAATCTGTAAGGGACATTTTAAGGTGTGTGTGTGTGTGTGTGTGTGTGTGTGTGTGTGTGTGTGTGTGTGTGTGACTATATAGCTCAGACTCATAGTGATCCTCCTGATTTCTGCCACCCTAGTGCTGGAATTACAAGTATACACAGCCACACCCAGACTCCATCACTGGTTTAGCACCCCCAGCGGCGGGCAGAGCATGCAGTGTCAGGGATCAAACCCTGGCCCTTGTGCTTACCTAAGCAAATGCTTATACGAGCACATTTTAAAGCTACCAGGGAACATGATTTAAGACTAAAATGTGTAAGTGACATTTACTAAATTTTATTTCTGAATTAGCCATGACAAATGTAGAATATTGAATCAGTAGGAAAATGAATTGTTCATCAAATGGTTAGTATTAGCTGCTTCTGCCTCTGTAACAAATGACTGCAAGCTCATGGCTTACTCTAGTGGGCCTTAATTCTCTTCAGTCCTGGAGGTTAGTCTGCACCATCCACCATGCAGGGCAGTGGTAGCAGTCCACTGTGGCCTGAATAGCTTCTGAAGGTTGCTGCATTTGTTGGATTATGGTCTTCTTCTCAAAGTGTAGGCCTTCACTCATTGCGTCTGACATCATGTAACTCACTCTGGCTCTGGCTTGCTTGCCTCCAGTGGGTAAGAACCCTTGGGCTTGCTCGAATAGAGTCCTAATCCTGAGCAGGTACAGATTCTTAATCACTTTGACAAAATTCCTTTTGCTACGTATTCCACAAACCAGATGACAACCTAGAGAGCTTCCTCCCTCCTCCTCCTCCTCCTTCTTCTCCTCTTCTTTCTATTACTATTATTAATGCTGAAAATTGAACTCAGAACCTTATACTTGCGAAGTAGATCATTGTCCATTGAGCTGTACCTCCAGCCCACCTGGATATACTTATGTGTCAATTGATCCTGTTCATCATTCAATACTGATACAAGTCGGTAATAGTTAAAAATAACTTTAAATTGTATCTGAACCTCACACTTTGGAAACTGTTCACCTTAAAACTGTTGAAGTTAAGCATAAGGACATCATTTGGAATTTTTTTGTTGCTGGAAAGAACCTCACTAAACAAAACAGAGAATAAAAAAATCAACATAGCAACAAGTGGGAGTTAATTTTTTTATGTCATCTTGGCTGAGTCATATTGTCCAATTATGTACTAAAACATTATTGTTGATATTTCTGCTAAAGCGTTTTTGGAAGAGATTAGCATTTATATTGATAGAATTTGAAACCAATTGTCTTCTCTTACAGTCCCATCCATTTAAGATTTGAATAGAATATAAAGACTGATCACCACCCAGAAAGAAGGAATGTGGGTAGGAGACACCCTTCAGAACTCAGTTTCCATTAGTAGGTTTTAACTGGCTCTCCAGCCTGCCAGAACACCATGCAGATTTTGAACACATCCATTAATTCTTATATAAGACAATTCCTGAGTTTATACTATCTATCTATCTATCTATCTATCTATCTATCTATCTATCTATCATCATCTTCTATCATCAATCTACCCCACCCTACCCTACCTTACCCCAACCCACTCCGCTCCACTCCACTCCATTCTAGTCCAGTTCCATCTATCTATCTACCCATCTTGCTGTTTCTATTTTTTGGGGGAACTCCATATCAGTACAAGTTTAAAAGCTAAATAAACTAACAAAAAAGGTTAAGCATCCCAAGCACATAAACAACAGAAAAATACATAACCTAACAAAAGTATGTCATTAAACATATTTGGAAGAGAAGAATAACATATATGGAAAAAAAATGCAAAAATGAATGCTGGTGCTGTGGTTTTCAAACAGCTGTCATTTAAAACAGAATGAAAGCTGGGCATGGTGCATGTGCCTGGTATCACAGCAGCACTAGGGAGACTCAGGAAAGAGGATTGCTACAAGTTTGAGGCCATCCTCGGCTACATACTGAAAGTAAGGTTAGCTTAAACTGTACAGTGAGTATATAAAAACCAAAATAAATAAATGAAATGAAATTTAAAAATAAAGCACAATGAAAATAACAGCAAAAAATAAAAATAAATAGGAAGACCCAATATTGTTCAGTGTTGTTTAATTAGTAGAGCTGTCAATATCCACAACATATTTTGAAAGTGTGAATTGCTACATCCTATTCTCAAAATTGACAACTTTTTAAAAGTCAAATAGAAGATATTTGATCCATCAATTGAAGCTCTATAAATCTTTCATTGAAATTAAATTTCAAATATGCAAAGATACAATCAATCACTTATTGTCATGTTGCTAATGACTGAGATTATTATAGTTCATAGAAGCAATAACTGACATTCTGTAAATTATACAATTCTTAATAAAATAATAGACAAATGCTAAAAATACAAGATATGTCTCATGTAGTATATATTTTATTGTAAAAACAATAACAGAATGAGTTATTGTATAATGTACTTGAAGTACATCTATGTGTATGTATGTACTTATGGAGGAAAAGCAACCTTTTGGAATGATCACCTCTTGATGGGAAAATATGAGGTGTTTTTAATTGTTCTGCATTTCGTGTATCTGCATTTCATTATCTCCATTGATTACTTTTTCATTTATACTTTCAAGGGCAGTACAAAATATTATTAAAACAGAAAAATTACAAATGATACAGAATTTCACTAAAAATAATGTCAGTTTCACAATATTTGCTATATTGCATGCTGTCTTCAAATTAGTTGTTCGTATTGCCAGATATGTGCATGCAAAATTAGAAGAAATAAAAAAAGAAAGAAATTAAGATGAAAAGACACTGGTTAGTTATTACTTATAAATTTTAAATTATCAAAAATATATTAATCTTCAATGATTTTTTTTCTAAAAATTGCTATTATATATAAGAAATAAAGTATTTTTGTTTGGTTCCTTGTCCTAAATTTAAGCAAACACTTAAAGTGACTCATGGAGATGGACCAGAGGAGCAGAGCAGAAATTACCTGGTGTCAGATCCCAGGCAGAAACGAACACTAGCGGTGCTCTCTGGGACGAGATGCCTTCTGTAGTCAGTACTTTCCCTTTCTTGAGGCAGCTTATCACCCTGAAGTCCAGGCGGGCTTCAACCTCACACTGATCATCCTGCCTCAGCGTCCTGAGTGTTGGCATTACAGATGTGCATTATATCAAATATTAATGTCATATTATATCAAATATATCCATGCACAGCATTATATCAAATATCAATATCCTTTAAAGTGAAAATCAAGCAATCTGTAATAAGCACAAACGAAAGCGATTTCTAAAATCAGCTTTAACATAAGCATTAACTGATGGTAATCCTTCATGGTGAAATGAAAATATGCTAGAGGGAAACTTTAAGAATTAGTATCATAAAAATAATTATGCAGGTGTATGTAAACTAAAAATGATTCTTAAGACAAGGGCCAGAAAAATAGTTCAGTTGGCTAAGTCCATGCCTAGGCAAGCAGAGGTACCAGGGTTCAATCCTCGGCACCACATGCCATGCCGGCCCCACCACTAAGACATGCTGAGTGAGTCCTGGTGGTGTGGCACAGTCCCAGTGATGGGGAGGCTGAAAACAGGAGGGTCACTGCATGTCTGACCTGCAGAGTGAGACACTGTATCTAATACATAAAACTAAAATAATAATAATAGTAGTGATGACAATAATAAAACTAATAAAGTGTTTGAGATTATAGTGATCGTTTTCTCTTATTTGACCCAAAAGTTAAGAGCCTAACATATTAATTATAAAGCTGGGATAATACAGCTACAGGGCCTAAATACATAATGTGTGTGATGCAGAAGGGAGAAATGACTAGGTTTAAAACAAAGTTGGGGCTATTGCTCCAGTTGAGTTGGAATCCAACCAAAGTAGACTGTTGTAAATTATTGTGTCTATTTTAATTTCTAGAAAAACCAAATGAAATAGAGTTAACAATGATTGTAAAAATAAATGAAAGTCAGATTAAAGCATAAGCATTTACTATAACATATATTAATGATGAAGACATAGACTAATAAAAATATATGACAAGTAAAAAGCAAATGACAAATGGAAGATGTAAATCATATTTCATCAGTAATTACAATAAGCTTAAGTGGGTTGAATATGATAAATATAGTGTTAAAAATTAAGAAAATTGTGCAATGGTATATTTTCTGAAACATCAGATCAAAGGACACATGAAAAGATTTGAAAATAAATGTAGCATGAAATAGAAAACAGAGACTAGCTGAGAAAATAATTTAGAAAGAAAATTTTACTAGATAGGATGCTAATCTGCCAAACAATTGTAATGTTAAACCTAGCAAAATATCTATCTATCTATCTATCTATCTATCTATCTATCTATCTATCTATCATCTATCTATCTGTATTGCAAAATACATGAACAAATTTCTGATAGAATTATAGAATGAAAAAATGGACACTATATTGATACTAATTGATAGCTTTAATAACACTGTTTTAATGATATATTAAAGAGCACAGATTTTTAACGAATAGAAAAATTTAGTGAAACTAAAAGCCACCTTCACCGAGCAGCATTTGCCCAACAGGCAGTGCACCCTACTATACACATTGCTCTCGAGGGCATGGGAAACAGTCTGCATTCCAGAGATGCCAAGCCACCAACCAGGGACAGTATGTGTAGTGGTTGATGTTACACCACACATGTTCTCATATCACAGAACACAACTAAAAGTAAAACAGAGGGCACTTTGGTGAATTTACAAAAGTTGAGAAATGCAATAACACATTGTACCTTTAATGGGTCAAACAAGAGATAATTCTACAGAGATAATGAGCAAGATAACACATTCTATCAGAAACATTATACTATCAGTGAAAGCAGGCTGTAGGACAAAATAATTATTTGTTTTACAAAGAAGTTCAAAAAGATCTCAAATTAATAACCTTGGTTTCTATCTCAGCAAACTAAAAAAAAAGGAAAAAATACTCCAGAAATACAAAATAATAAATATTGTAGAAAATAAACAAAATAGGAAAGAGAAAGGCTAGATGAAATGAAATTAAAGATATTTTCAAAATGACTCAAAGTTGGTCAACCTCTCACACAAGCCATATAATAAGTAAAAGTGAATAAAAATTACTAAAATTGGGAATGATGGGGCCAAAGAGATGGCTCAGTGGAATAATTGCTTCCCTGGCAAGCACACGGGCCTGAGTTCAATCCCTGGTTCCACCAAAAAAATAAAAGCAAAATAAAACTGGGAATGAAATAAGGGGTGTGACTTTTGAGCTTAGAGATATGAAAACATTTGTAAAAAAATGACAATGAGCAATTGTGTCAATAATTAGATAAATTAAATGAAGACATTCTAGAGATGTGCAAACCATTAAAATTAATTTTTGAATTGAAACTTTGAATGCACACATAACAAGAGACTGGATTCAAAATGAAAAAATAAAAGAAATATTTACTACAAAGGAAAAGCCTGTATCCAAAGAACTGGTGGATTCTGCCACATGTTCAGTCCAGTATTAATACAAGCACTTCAGGTAGACTGTCAAATATTAGACAAAGGATGGAAGGCTTTCTCATATGTTATGGGGCTGCCATTGCCCTAATCGAATTGCAAAATATTTCATAAGGTAGAAGAAATAACTATGAACCAATGTCTTCAAGAGCATGTACGTAATAGCACTCAACAAAGTAACAAATCCAGCACTCAGTTGAAAAACGTGTACTGCATGACTCTCCAAAATTCACTGTAGGAGCCCAAGGTTGATCCAAATTCTGAAATGCTCTCAATATGATACACTATTTTAACTAAATAAAGAATAATTGGCACAAAATCAACTTATAAAATGGATGCAAAAATCTTTTGATAAGATCTAGGAAATATTTATGAGAGCAATACTCAAACTAGTAGGAATAAAAGGGAATATATTAAATAGTGAATAAGTATTTTCAGGACAGTAGTGTTTATGCTCAGTCTCTTCACCTGAGTTCAGCATCGTATTGGAGAGCTTACTAAGAAAGCTGTAATAAAGAAGTAAAAGGAATGTATGTTGGAAGGGAAATAGAAAGTGACTCATATTTGCAGACAACATAAACTTGTGTAGAAAATCCTGAAGCATAATTTGACAAGTTTAAAGTTTAAACGAGTTCAGCAAGTTAAAAAAAGTTAGTTACACAAAATTCAATTTTATTTCCAGTCACTGACAAATAAAAACACTTACATCTAAGAAGACTAGTCTGTCTATAACCACTACTAGAAATAATACAATTCTTAAAAATGAATTTATGAAAATTTCAGTACTCATGAATTTTAAACTTGATAGCATTATTGAAAGACAATCTAAACAAGGGGAAGGACAACTGGTCTTCATAAATTACAACATGTAGTATTAGGGAAACAGTATTCCTCACACTCATCAACACATACAGTAGTCCCTAGCAAAATACCAAATACCTGATTTGACAAATGGATTTGTTAAATTTTTCTGAAATTCACTTGCAAATTAATATCTAAGATAAAACTAATAAGCAACCAACCTAGAGAACTCACCAATTCTCAATGCTTACTGTGACTCTACAGTGATACAGATAGCAGTTGTAGCTATACAGAGACACACGGGTTAGCAGAATGAAACTGTATAGACATGTGTGTCCATGTATGTATATATGTGTATATGTATGTATCTTTACATATACATCTTCAAACATTCATTCTTACCGAACTACCCAACTTACATGGATGTGTTAATATTGTATATTGTCATCAATTTTTTTAAATGACCACTTTAAAGCAGATTTAGTGCATTGCTGATGGTCCACTCATAAATGCATGTCTAAATTTCAAAATTACTGATTTCATATGAAAAGAATAAGCCCATTAAGAGATATAAATATTTCTATGTACTTCCTAAAACGAAAACCAGTCAGTAATCCAAATAGTCAAACCATATTTTTCTTGCCTTGCTTTTACATGAAAGTTTTAAATGTCTCATTAACTTTCATGTGGTCATTTCCTGAATGATTAGAGAAAAGAAAATCAGTAATATTCTAGAAAATATATAAAAAATGTGAAATTATATTTTAGTAGTGGCCAAACAATAAGCATGATTGAACAGAGAGAGCTGTGGATTCCCAGCTTTGTCACAGCTGGGCGACCTGTAGGCAACAATGCAGAGCTTCTTCTGTAGCTGCTTACATATTTAATTGAATTGTGAGTCCTGTGGGATCTGACTTCCTTTCACTGACTGATTGGAACTATATGATATCATTGTCTGACTTTAAAGATCAAGAGGCCTGTCTTGAGCTCTAACAAGTGAATGCTGAATAACAAGGCGAATAAATTATCAAGCCCTGGAAGCTCAGCTTCTGTAATGAAATCCTTTGTTACTTTTCAAAAGCGGTCTTGGGAAGTTCAGGCTGGGAAACAATACATTCATTGATGAGAAATGAAGATTGCCCTTTCTTCTCTCTGATGAGAGCAAATAGCAAAAAGAGAGAGTATTATGTCGATATGTTACAGTGACAGCAGCTATGGAAGTAACAGAAAAGTTGTCCTTCAAGTTGAGATTCTAGTGAGGGAGTCTTCCCTTTCACTGCAGTCCAATGTCAGTTGGAAGATCATTATGTTGCAGATTTAAATTGCCATTTTTAATTACTTGGTTCAGTCAAGCAAATGCCAGGTATGATAATTTGTTCTTTAAAAGCCCCCTGAAGATCTCCACCTGTATTAAATTTTCATTGCTGCATAATAAATTACCATTAATTTATTTCCTTCCATTTATGTTTTCAGTATTTGTGGAGGTCAGAGGTGTAGACATGGTCTAACTCAATCCTTTACTCTGGGTCTCATAAGGTGACTGTATTCCCATATGAGAACTTGGGTAGGGGATGAGGTTCAAAACTCATTTGTTGGGAAATCCACTGCAGTGGTTGAGTTGATTGCAAAAAGCTTTTTGCAGGCTCTCCAGTGAAGGCCATCCTCCACTTCTGTCATTTATTGTCATGTGGTCCTCTCCACCATGGCCCATTACTTCATGAAGTTTGCAAAAGTCTGTAATACAAAGAAACTGCTATAGGAAGTGACATCTCAATTCCTTTTCATTTTCCATTGATTGTTTTTTAGAGAAAGAAACCCAAAAGGCTTTGCCTACTCCTGAAGAATAGAGAAACTATGCAAGGACCAGTGACCTAGAAAGCAGGAATCACTGGAGTTGCCAAGGGTCTGCCCATATCACAGCTTTTGGGTATTCCACATTCAAAACCTCATGGAAAAGATCTAGTGATTTAACCATGTGTTCTCAAAATACGGCACTCCTTTTCTGGAACTAATCTTGTGGTGCAATTAACTAATGAACATTGCTGTCCTTGGAAATAATTGTCACCAGCCAGGTAAGTATCGCCTAAGTGAAGATTATGTAGAATATAAGCAATGAATCAGCAAATTCCTCACCAACTCCTCAAGGGTTATTTCCATGACCTCAGAGCCCATGTCCCTGCAACAGCAAAACTAATACAGTCCCATTTAAGAGAATGACCATGAAGTACAGGGTATTTTCCCATGTGAAGAAGTTGTGTATACCCTTATATTTTTATATTCTGATCATTGATATTATTTTGCTTCTAAAAGTGGAAGGCTCAGCCTTTGCTACCTTGAGGATCCAATTAACCAAAGGCCAAAAAGAAAGGCAATCCTTTCTCATTTTCTCTTCTTCAGCTACAATTCCTAAGGCTGAAAGTGTGTGCACCTGTGGTTTCTTTGGAACTAGCAGAACCCCATGCATTTCTGTAAGTGGTAAAAGATACAAAACTGTCTTCAATGGCCTGAACTTCTTTGACAGTTTAGGTATCTGTCTTTCTCCTTTTTGAAATAATAAATTACACATCAAACTTAGGCATCATATTGATTACCCAGTCATCAAAAGTGGAATATTTGTTGCTTCTTTTGATCTAGCATTGAAATACCTCCAAACCTACTTTCAAATCTGGCTAAAGCGACACACAATTGGGAATGAAAGAATGAATTTCTCAGGGGAAATCAAAGCAGCTGTGCACCTACAGAGCAAGACAACCTGGGTCGCCTCAAAGCCAGCAATATGATCCAAGTGTTTATTTTTCCTTTTAATTCCTGAAACTACTTTCTGTGTGACCGATTGGAGGTGCACTCAGCCTTAATTCTCATCATCACTCAGCACAAGCAGTTGGTTATTGCAGGAACATGAAGCACTTTGGAGGAAGCTAAGCCCACTGAGAAGGTCAGTAGCACTGAGGGATTTGGCTGTGAACGTCTCACAGCTGGTGCCCCCTCCCCCACACTTCTGGTAGCCTTCCCTAATGAACTCCATTCAGTGGATCTTTTCATACAAGACACATTCCTAAAAACTCAGTATGAAACAATTATGTTAGCATAAAAGAATATATTTTCTGGGCTGTGTGGCAGCTGTATCAGGGGAGAAGACAATGAAAAATGGCTTCCAATAGAGGCTAGATAGATGCATTTCCCGTGGTTTGGATGGACTGAATTTAAAAGTCATCTGTACAGTCGTTTCCAGTCCCACTGAGCTATTCTGGGAAGTGATTAAAAATGTGATAGTAGGACCTGACTTACTCTAATTATATCCAAATGTCTAGATGTGAGCCCGATATAAAAATAGCCCAGGTGATCCTAATATACAACCCTTGTTGAAGCTACAAAATAATAATTTTATAGGAGTGCAAATACCTTCTTCAGCACTAACTCTTTTGGACTATACTTTGAAATTGCGAAGACATCAGCAAGGCAAAAAAGAGACTCTCTAAAGTAGTGCTCTTAATAATCCGGTTCTCAAGGGGACAGTGCAATGCATCACCCTCTTGATTGATCTACGGTCTGTGTGCCTTCAGAATCCATAGCTGTAAGCTGGTGACTGTACTTCTTTTTTCCACTAATGGTTCCAGTAGAGAGTCAATGCTACCTAGAAAGTTGTTCGTTGTTCATCAGACTCTCAAACATTTCTATGCCATCTACTTCAGTCTTGATAACAGCGCATATCACATACACTCCTCAACCACATATCTTTCAGTCTGGGAAGCCACAAAGTATGAGTTATTTCATGGAGGGATTATGAAGACAGGAAACTATATTCAATATTCCTAAGGCTACCTGTGATTGTGAGTGCTCATGAAAAGAGTAAGTGTGGTCTCTAGCTGCACCCATTACCTATAAAAGCCTCAAATTTATCTTTCTTTATAGCTTAGTAATACCCTATTGTGTAAAAACATCACAGCCTTTTATCCATTCCTCGGTTGATGGGCATTTGGGTATTTCCAAGATTTTAGCTATGGTAAATCATGCTGAAATATACATGGTTGTACTTATATCATTGTGGTAGAATGTTTACAACTTGCTGGAAAACAATACCCAAAAGGTAAATGTCTGTGTTCAATAGGATTTCTAATCCTTATGTCTTGATTTCCACAGTGGTTATACAAGTCTACACTCCCACATTTATAAGTTTATTAAAAGAGATCTATGTGTTTGAACATCCATCCTAATGCCTCCATAGTCAAAGAACCTGAAAGAGTAAATAAAATCCAAAGAGTACAATAGATAGAGTTAAAAGGTAAGAAACTGCTCAAAAGGAAAGAACAGCTGAGATGAGGGAAAAAGGAAAAGAAAGAAGAGAAAAATATATGTATGTACACACTGTAGTAAAGATAATTCTACTAATAATTTCTGTTGGTTTATTGAAACAGTTAATGCTTAATGTTTGATCAGTTTTTAAGCCTGTATCTGGTAATTTGAGCAACTGCTTTGAAGATAACAATATATCAAATAAAATATTAATTTCCTATCATCTTTCAAATTCTGTATAATTTTTATGTTTTTTTTCTTATTTTTTATTCTCTAAAATAAAAACGAAGTGTGGGTGGAGGGTTTCTCTAACTGACATAAAAAGAAGAAAAGAAGATTAGGACATAGGCAAGATACATTAATGTTTTGTGTAATACATGTAGGACTAAATGGAAGCATTTGTTATGTTATCCTAGAGTGAACAGCGTGTGGCTGAAATTTATGAAAACATTTTAATGTTCTCTAATGTGTACAACAATTGTAAGCAGATATAACCACCTTTGGGCATCGGTTAATTCCATGTGAACATATCAGTTACAAGCTAAATGAATATTGTATTTAATAAGTAATATCGACATTCATTCAGAGTTCAGGATTAATAAGTAATATCGGCATTTATTCAGAGTTCAGATTTTATCCACTTACTGGCATGTTTCATCCATTTTCAGTGTCACAGTTTAGCAAACCAAATACAGATGTACACAAGTAAACTCATGCAGAAGCAAACAAACTTGGTCATTTTTCAGTAAAAGTTTTCCGTTGTACATGTTCCTTGTTTTCTGCAGGGACTTATTCAAAGAAAGTGTAATAAAGACATTCATAATTCTGTAGAAATTGAAATTTAGTAGAAAGAAGATAAGTAGAAATCAGATAACTGGAAATTCATCTCTTCCCAAAATTAAAGTAATAAAAAGTCCATATTCGAATGATTTATCAAAATATATTTGGAATTCCCTGGCAGGCAGCATAATTATTTGTAGTTTGTGAAAATTTGAGCTTTCAATCACATTGTGGTCTTATTCTAACACAAATATCGGAGAAAGGGAAAATACCAGCTAGTTATAATTGATCATAGTGTGTTCTCCTATTGGAAGTAACTTTTTCTGCCAAATTAAGATCAAACAAATTTTATAATATTGAGGGCTTCTATAGATTTATCTTGAGTTTAAATAGCAGTCAGTGTCATCTTTCAAAAATTGTATAATTCCATTTTGTAAAGATTTTGTGCTACAGTGAACCCTGTTAAAGATGTTTTTGCTTTACACACACACACACACACACACACACACACACACACACACACACACATCAATGGGTAAGAGAGATAAATTTTTAAAATATCAGAAAAGAGCCTCATGTCAGTCATTGAAGCAACTCTTCAAGGGTCACTTACAAAAGAGAAACTCTTATTGCCTTGGTTCCATGAATCTAGTAGATTATGGCTTGTTTAGTAGACCAATTCAATTCATGATTTTTTGAGATTGAATTTCTTTCCGTGAAATGATTCAAAAGTATAGCAATGAAACATTTTCTATAGATTCATCTACTTTTTACCTTCATAAATCTTCCTAATATATTTCTGTCTAGACATTTTAGCACATTTAGGAGATAAACTCTTTCAACATTAGAAATCTTTAAGAATAAATCTCAAAAATGTATTTGTGACACTCTTTACCATTTCTAGCAGCGACTGTTGAGTAATACTCACCGGTTCTTTCATTTGATGCACATACACTCTTCTCAAAATTAAAGTTGCTTATGTTACATTTAAAATATACATATAAGTGAATACTACAATAAACTCCCAATACCCACACACATCCTCAGTGTTACTAACACAGGGCAACATCTGTTTTATGTAAACACTCTATCTCCTTTTTCTCCTTTCAAACTTTATTTTGAAGCAAATCCTAAGTATTAAGTAATTTACACTAGAACTAACACAGTATTGAGTCTAATAAAGAATTTTGTTTTCTATAGCAAAACCTTAGTATTCGTATCAAACTTAAATTCTAAATTACTTAATGGTATGAGCAAATATTTTGTCCTTCTTGGAAAGTGTTTGCTTTGGTTTTTTTTTTTTAATTTTTTATTGTCGGTGTGTTTAAATGAAAACAAAACATATGCTACAAATATTAAATCTTTTTTCTGCCTCATTAAAAACAAATTTTATTTTTGAAATATTTTAGATGTTTTTCTATTATTAACATCTTCTATTACTACAATATTTTTGATATATTTAATAACCAATATTTAAATTTTATTATTATCTAGAGTTACTGCTCCATTTCCCCAGGTATTTCTCATGTCTTTTGTTCTCCCTAGAATTCATCTAAAATCTCCCTTGGTATTCAGTTATCATATCTTCTATGGTCCTCTCAGCAGTAACAATTTTATAGATTTTCCTCCAATTGATGACCTTCACAGTTTAGATGAAAACTATTAAGTATTTTCTAGACGGTCCAACCAGGGGAACTGTCTGGCATTTTACTTTATGAGTAGACTCAGTCATACATTTTTTGGAGAAGAACACAGAGATAAACAACAAAAGGCATGCTTTCTATCACATCACATTAAAGGTACATGCTACCAAGCTAGCTTATCAGTTTTAATGGTGACCTTTAGTACCTTGCTGTGATTTTCAACTACCTCCATTATCAAATTATTCTTTCTTAAGATCTTTAATCACATGTGCTCTTTGCAAGGAATTCACGAAGCGAGGCCTGAGGGAGGGTGCAACTCTGGTGGTGCAGATATGTGAAAGCACTGTTTAGAGATGGAGCTTGTGTCGAGCAGCATGAGGCCCAGTGGTGGCAGCTCAGAGAGAGAACTCAGTGCAGGAAAGCCCAGCTGAAATCACCCTGGTGACTTATTTGTAACTCAAAGGTGGGAGAACAAGGATGAAGAAGAAAAACACTTTCAACATTTGTATAGAAATTTTGGTCAGGGTTTGGCGAAGAAATAGGATAATTTGCTCTGTGACACATGCCAAACTAGCTTAAGCAAGCTCATTGGGCAGCAGCTTACTGCAGGGGAGGAGAAGCACAATGGCAGAGCAAGCATTGCTGAGAACAGTTTATTGTGGATTTTGCCTGGCTGTTGCTTTCACAGATGTGCTCCCGTCTTTGACCATTCATTCCTGGAGCCCTGGACTGTTAGGGGGAGTCTCCTCAAGCTTGCATTCATTTCAAGCACTCTGATGGCCAGTTTTCCCAAAGTACCCAAATTTAAGAAATATATTGCATGTAGAAAAGCTGAACATAATGATCTTAAGGAAACTCAGTAAATTAACGTAATAAAGTACAATACTACACGGAACTCAAGGGGAAGAGAAAATCTGTGGATGTGAGGACTCATTTTCTGAAATTATTCAGTCAGTGAAAAAAACAAAAATGTAGTGAAAAAGAGTGAAGATGGTTTTTGGATTTGCAGAGTCCAGGTTCATGCACAATTATTTGCATTATGCAAGGTTAAGGAAGAAGAGAGATAGGACAGACAGCTTGTGCAGTAGAATTCCCAGTAAAACCTTAGTCTTGGGATAAAGATGGACAGGCTGATTCACAAAGGTCAGCACAAAGAGAATCCTCAGACCCTCACAAGACAGAGACAAACAGAATTCAAAAAAGAAAAGACACAGACTTCATGTCCCATACAGGGGAAGCATTGTTGTGTTATCAGAGGTTTTCTCAGCCAGGAGGTAATGGAATGTTATTGCTGAAGTGCTCCACTTTTTTAAAGGTATTTTACCTAAAAATGTATTTGGAAATGTTTTACATGAAAAAATGTGTCCCCTTTCCTGAGTTTATCCATCCCCTCCATTATTACTAATGCAGTCTGGATTTAGGTATATGCTTTTTGTACATTAGGTTATAATTCAATATGCTTTGTTTTGTAGTCCAATACTACTTCTTTGTTTTATTGCTTCACATTTTGAGCTATGGGCCTAGGGAGCTCTTTGCATAGGATTTTCTGCTCATTAACATTGCATTTTGTTTTGTTTTTGAGCACTTTTTTCTTTCTTGTGCTGCAAGAGTCTCTCTCTCTCTCTCTCTCTCTCTCTCTCTCTCTCTCTCCATATACATATATACATAACACACTCCTAGAATCTGCAACCACTCCAAGGATTTCTCGAAAGCAATATTAGGTCTTGGCACTAGATGTACTCATTATTTCTTTCAGGCTTTCTTACCTAAGAGAACTGAGGAATGCATAAGAGAGAATCATCATTGGTGCAATATACTAACTTGAAAATTTAAAACATTAGTAGACTCCTGTAGGTGTCTGTGGATGATTAACCTATAAACCATAAACTTAGGAGGGAAACCCGCCTATAAGTGATGGGATGGAATAGAAAGAGAAAGAAGAAAGGAAGTTTACCTTTTTCTCTTCAGAAAAGCTCCAGTTTTTGCCATCACTTTTGAAAAGTTCTGTCTGTTTCTTGAGGCTTCTGGTTAAAATATTTCAGCTTCCAATCCAAATCAGGTTTTGGATTGGAAGAAACTCACAACAGACTCTGCAGTGAGCACCAGGCCTTGGACCTGATCCTTCAGCTTTCTAATGAACAAAAAGCCATGTTGCATTCTGCCACCACTGATTCTGTAGGTTGACATTGTATGCCTGCTTGATAAATTATTTATCTTATCTTATGCATTTTATATTAAAATATTGTATATTCTGTCTGATACAGAGCTTACATTAGGGCATTTGTATTTCTTCACAAACACAAGTACTTATAAGCTGAGGTACTGCTGCACAGCACTTACACAAAGCCTCTTTTCTTCGGTTTTATATAGTTACTTATGTCAGCATTTTCATGCAAATCCTTCAGTTATCTACTTTATATATTCTTAATACAGTTATATATTTTTTGGCACATACTATGTTTCACTAGATGATTCTCCTGAATTCCTAAGTTTTTAATGTGCATGCATTAAGGTTTATTCTTTATCTTTTGTGCATAAATTTGAATGGCTTTTAAGAAATTCATTCTGGCCTACCTCTAGAATTATAGTAGAGAATAGTTTATGTTTAGGATAGGGTTTACAGGGCCTATGGGGTCTCACTGCGTAGATTGGACTCATAGTGATCTTCTTGTTTACAACTTCCCAAGCACAGGGATTACAGATGTGCACCACCATGTCCAGTCTCAATCGCTGTCTCAGTGTGTCCTGGGACTGGGGCTGACACCACAGATCTGGGAATCAAACCCCTGGCCCCTGCATTTTGGCCGGCCTTAGTATAGTTTAACCACCATAAAAATATCCTCTGTACTTCAACTGTACAACTTTCTCCTGCAATTTCCTACCAAACCTTCAATCTAAGTTGTTCTCTAAGCAGAAATGAAATATATATATATATAACATTCTTACACTACTCTGACTTAGAAACATATAAGATTCATCTAAGTTATTTCAGGCTTAACAATTCATTTTTACACTGAACAACACTGCCTTGCATGGCTGCATCAGTTTGCTTACAAACTGATGTATGTAAGAGCATCTTTCTGCTTTAGATAAGGACAATTGTAAATAAATAAAGTGGTATAAACATTGCAAGCTGGTTCACATGTGCATGTGGATTTTCAAATCAGTTGAGTAAATACTATGTAGTTGGCAATAAAATCATTGAGTTTTGTACTGGGATGTTATTTATCCCTGTAAAAAACTGACAGCCTGTCAGACAAAGTCAATATAACACTTTGAATTCCTGTAATTATTTTAAGTGAACTACATCAGACACAGAGAGAGAAATACTGTAAAATCCAAAAATATTGAATTCATGGTAGTTACAAAGGGCTGGGGATGAGGATTGAGAATATATTGATGAGGAAAGAAAATTTCAACTTGACAGGTAGAATAAGTTAATGACATCTAATATATAATGTAGTCAATATAGTTAACAGTGTACTGGAGCTTTGAGAATTTGTGAAAATAGATATTGACTGTTTCTAAAAAAAACTTATTATATATAGTAATTAATATGTTAAGTATATTGATATACACATTCCAAATCGTGTACATATTTCAAAATGTCATATTGCATGTAGCAAGTATAATTTTTTTTTTCTTGGTTCCAAGGACAGAACTCAGGACCTTGTGCTTGCCAGGAAGGTGCTTACGCCACGGAGCTATCTTCCTAACATTGTAGTGATCAAATTGGAGAGAAGGGAGCAAAGGAGAGAAGGAGGAAGAGAGCAAGGGAGGGAGAAAGCATGTTATTTCCTCTTAAGATTCTCATCAGCCATGGATATGTTCTCTCTTAGTCAGCGTTAACTTGTATAGTCACCTTTTGACTTTTTTCTTTGCAGCCAGTGTGTTAAAGAAACTACTGCATTGTTCTTTAGTTTTCTGATTTTCCTTGTATTTCTGTCTTCCACATTCCCTGGAAGTAGAACCTAGATCCAGAATTTTGATCAAATTCAGGTTTCAGTGAGTGTTTAGGAAGGAAAACATCATGCTCTTTCAGAGGCTTAGCACGTTACCTACTGCTGCAGTGGCATATAATCCATGGCCATAATTTCTCTGTGATCGCTTGTCTGTGGCCTTAGGCTTGACAGGTAGACATATGTGTGATCAGTCTGATATATTATTTATAATAGCGCCAAACAACTTGTTTTTCAACTAGTTTACCATCCATTTCCTGGATGCTTTAGTCGGCACTGTCTCTCACTTTCGTCCACTGTCACAATGGCAATTACTCTGTCTGTTGCACTCCTTTACTTTCTATTTCCTAGATACTCTTGTCTTTAAAAAGCTAAAGCTCTGCTGGCAGCTGTTAATTTCTAGGTACAAAATGTTTGTAAACTCTCAGCCCTCACTGGACTCAGGGGCCTCTGAAACTATGCTACCCTCTCAGAGCACTCGATTCCTCCACCAAGTCCTTCTGCTCTGTGTCCCCTGAGCAATCACCACACTTGTGTGCCCCTGCTTTGCCTTCTCTTGACCAGGCTTATGCTTGACAGATTCCCACGTGTGACTTGTTGGGTATCACAAATCAGCACCTGGAACTCTTCAATCCTTCTCCTCTTTCTGAAACTGTCTCTAATTTATTATTGGGCTCTTTGGCCAGTATGTCATCCAGAACCAAAACTGTGTTGGAAATGGACAACTACAATTGACCTCCTTCCCAACTAGACTTTTTAAAGTGAATTAGTCCTCACTGTTTTATTCTTAAGGTTTCTGCTATGCAGTTCAGCCTGGCCCTGACCTGGGCATGTACCCTGGCAGGACTCAAACTTGCCAAACTAGTCTTGCTCAGCCTGCTGAGTGCTGGGATTGCAGACTGCACTGCCATGCCTGCTACCACAGTCACATATTTAAAATGACTAGTATTTTAAAACTTACATATTCTTATCTCTCCCAGTGTGATATCCTAATGCAGGAAGACTTCATAAATAGAATAAAATTCTATTAATAGAATAAAATTCAAAATAGAATAAAAATTCTATTTTTCTAAGAGGTTAAGGCTGAATTGTAGTTTTATTATAAAAAAAATTGGGGGGATGTAATAAAAAAATAAAGATTAACTATAAAGGCCGGCTAAGTAGCTTAGCAGATTAAGGTGCCTACAAGCAGGTACAGGGGCTAAGGGCTCAATCTCCAGGCCAGGTGTGCTGGCCCAGCCCCCAGGACACCCTGAGAAGGCAATTGAGACTGGGCATGGTGGTGCACATTTATAATCCCAGCTCCTGTGATGCTGTTAACAGAAGAATCACTCCAAGTCCAATCTGGTAGTGAGACACTGAACACCCTGAAAACCCTTCCCTAAAATACCAAAAAAGTGTAACTGTAATCTTAACATACAGTCATAGTTGTTTCAAAATCCTCTTATTTTTCTGCATGTTTTATACGGAGTTGATCATATTCTAAATGAAAACTTTTGCATTTTCATTTTGCAATTAATGTGTTTTTAAACTTGAGTCTCTTAAATATATGATGAATATTTTGTTTAATAAAGAACTTCCCATGCAATATTTTTGATGCAATTTTTTCTGAGCAGCAGTTTTTTCTATGATCATATTTCATCCCCCCACCAAATCCCTAAGGCCCACTAAAATAATTCTTGTCTTTTCAAAATGAAAACTTTTTTCCTCTCCTTTGGATAAAATATCATCAGGGCGCACACTCTATAACAGGGAAATACATTTAACAAATACTTACTTAAAAATTACCTGAGGAAAATATAACACACCAGATACTCTCTTAGATTAAAGAAGGACTAAATTAAAAGCCAAGGCCACATGCTTTTGGTTACTATCTCACTTTATTTTCAGATTCTCCTTTTAGCAAAAGTAACGAGGAAGAGGCAATTGTGTGTAGGTTCATTGGTATAAATTACTATTTTGTTTTCCATTTTCCTAAAAAGATGAAAGTCTCTTGCAACAGAACCATCTCACTGAGACTGCAACTGAGGGTATTAAAATTCAGCTTCACTCTAAACTCAAGAAAATCAGAATGGCTTATTCTTTCCCTAACTAGATGCTTCGCTGTTGATGTTTTACTGCTTGAAACCACAAGACACTACTTGCTTCTCAGAAAATTTGAATTGATATAAATTTCACTAGAGACTATCACACATAATAAAATAAAAACATATTACTCTCGTTTCTTTTCCATAGTCTATTAATTTGCTAATCTTATCAAAAAAGCTATTAAATTCCATCTGGCATAATTTTTCCATACAAACCAATTCTATTTATTGTTCAGGATTTTCTTACCTCTGAGAGGTTTTTACAGGTTATTCTTTTTAATAGTTGTCCCATTACTGAAGGATTTAAGTTACATTCACTGAACCATAATAGCCACGATAACAGTTCTTTTCATCCTGAAAAATTGATACAATGTTGGCATTCAATCTTGTCATTTCCCAGTTCTCAGTAAATTTTCATAAATAACCATCAGCAGTGCTTCAGTAAGTTTTTCAACAAAATCCATTAACACCTCAGATGGTAGATCATTCAAACTTTCCATGCTTATTTTGCCCAAGTGTACACTTACCTGTTTTTAATCAACAGCTATTTTTGAAACTATTATGTTAAATTGAATTCCCAGAGTGAAAATAATGCTTTTGTGTAAAGCTATTTCTTCACATGAAACGTAATTCCTATATTCACCTTGTACAAGGAGAATGACAATGTTCGTCTGAGATGCACACACAGAGGGAGATGAGCATTCAGCAAGCCCCGCCTACCACGAGAGCATCAACTTGCTCTTCTTGATCATAGGGGAGACCTTCTGCTTATGGTCTCAAATATTTGCACAGTTTTTAAATAGGGAGATGAACTAATTTACTTTAATACACATTGGGCATTGGAGTGGGTTGAATAACACTCTCCCTCACCCCCATTAAATAAAAAGCCATGCCTATGTCTAAAATTAGTAAATGCAATCATGTTTGGAAAAAATCCCTGTTAATAAGTTGAGTGTCTTGAAATCAGACCATTCTGACCTCAAATCTCTTTAAGAGAGAGACAGAGAGACTTAAGGGAGGGGGAATGGAAACAGAGATACAAAGGAAAGAACCCCTGGGATGGGCAGAGGTTGCTGTAGACTGAACCATGTTGCTGTAGACTGAGGACTGCCAGCAGCTCCCGCCTCCCACAGCTGGGAGAGTCTGTGGATCACATGCTAACCCTCAGCCCACAGAAGGAGGCAGTTCTGCTTCTGCCTGTATCCAGAGCTTTCAACTTCAAAACTGAGACAATGAATTTATCCTATTTTTAAACTACGTTTAAATATGTGTAATTTGCTACAGTGGCTCTAATAAAGCAACATAGTCCCTTTGAAGGGACATATAAACTGCAATCAATCAGGATGAAACACAAACACTCTGTTTCCCATTCTTTTGTATTCCAGTAAAATTGTAAAATTATCTTTTAAGTAGAATGTGCGTATGATTGTGATACTGATACAAACTTCAGTTTATTTCTGTGCCGTAGTTTCTATGTCTATAATTCAGTGGATTTCCCTAGGGAGTGAGCCTGAAAGATAGAATGTCTCCATCATTATGCCTAATATTGTTGGTCTTTAGAGTCAAATACTGTGACCGTAGAAAGGACTAGTGAAAGACCTGTGCAGGGCATAAAAGATCTGTGCAATCTGTGTAGGGAAGCACCAAAAACTCCAGTTGTATTTACGAATTTGTCTGCTTTTTCTTAGTAGCAATGGACAATTTTTATTTCTAGACCATAGACTTTACTACGTTGACTACAAATGAAGAAAGTGCTTGTAAAACTTTAAGAGTGACGGGAGGATACTGTGAAATGAAGGCTTCCCTTGAACATAATTGTCCTGTAGAAAAAATTAAAATATTCATTGCTGATGAGTTGCACAATTTTATGGCAAATTCATAAAGCAACTCATCCAAAGCCATCTTCCTAGGTCTTCAAAACATGACAGAGGCAGTGCCATCTATGTTCTTCCCTTGATTTATCACAGTTCACGTGGACCCCCAGGACGGATAATGTCACCTAACTGCCCTCAAAATTCATTGTTTCACTTGGCAAACTCTTTCTACTCTCACTTGTGGGTCCGAGAACTTAGAAATCATGTGCAAACTTCTGTGAATGTCAAATAACAGAAGAAAGGGTGATATGCAATGAGGGTCAGGGACTGAGGAGACTGACTCCCCCAGTCAGACCATGAGATGACAGAGAGATGACAGTGGCCCTACGTGGCAGACTGCCTAAAGGATTCTCAGTGATTCCTGGGGAGGAGCAAGCTGCTGTGGCCACCACAAACAGAGTGGGAAGTGTAGGATATAGCAAAGAGCTGATGTCTGGCACAGGTTATAAAGCCAGATTCAGGAAATTATCAGCATTAACGGTGCCTATAGCAGTGATGGATCAATATGCCGAATATAGGAAAGTGAAATACACGACTGTCCCTGGAACAAGATTCAAAAGTAAAAATGAGGAAGCCTAAACTCATAATGCTTTAAAAAGTGAAAGTGTCTTTATATTCACAAGTTGGGTAAGGCAATGATCCTGAAAAACATCAGCAGGTTTTAGAAACTAGCAGTTAACTGGTAGGATTCTCACCCTGACTAACTATACATGCTGATACCTGTGAACTAAGCAACTGCACTGAAGATAGTAATGTGTAATAGTAGGCTCATGCTTGGAATGCCTGTCATTCTGGTCTTCAAAATACGTACTGCATGTAATGCCATATCAATCATTACCATACTGTCTCTCAAGTAAACAGTTGTTAAAAGAAAGTAATAAATGAAAAACAGAGACAAGAAAAAAAGTCACAGTACTGTCCTGCTACAATGCTTTAGATGATAGATTTCTAAATTTTTGTGTAAAAAATATGTAAGTATTTATTCATTTTTAAATTTTTTTATATTTTCCTCATATTCTGTATCAGCTAAAGTTTAACATAACAATATTTGATGGAAAGTACGTGTTCTATCTTATGCCTAAAATGTTTGATATTCAGACAGATGGTGAGGTTAAATCCAACTGCATATGTTGTAGACTAATAATAAGCTTCTCTTCTGAATAGTTAACAACCTAAGTTTGCAGAACAAAAATTATAACAAAAAGGGCTGCAAGATCAACCAACATGTTGGCTCTAGCCTTTCAAAGTCAATGAAGACTCAGGACAAAGGAGAGCCTATACTGTAACATTGTGTAACTCAGTTGTGTCCCAAATTTTCTAATCAAGGAGATTATGGGGCCACAGAGGAATGTGATCAACCATGCAATGTGTGCTTAAGGAGAGTCACATGGAGAGAAAACATACTCCCAAGCTTTCACAGAGAGTAAATTGATCAAGCAATGGCCATGACTCATCCACATGGCTGACACTGACAAGGGATCTACAAAGTTTGGTACAGTGTTTCAGGATGAAGCCTGAGGGGATTTGACTGACTTTTCCAGATACAAAAGTTACATTTTTTTTTATAAAAGTCTTGCTTTATGTTGGTCTTAACCATTCATCAGAAAAGTATAAAAATGAGGTACAAAAAGTAAAGTCATATTAATATGTTAAGCTGTAAAAGGCTCATCAATAACTTCTGACATTGTCAGTCCTATGGACAATGCACTACTATTATGGACTACTGGACAAATTAGAATATTTTACTGAATTCTCACATCTACAATATTTAAATGATAATAGAATGCCCTTCTCTGACAAAATTAAACAGAAAATGGGATACAAATGAATGACCGTTTTGTACCTGTATATTCAAAATACTTAGGATAGATATGTAACTACATTCTCTTAATTCACTGAATAAAAAGATTTGTTCTAGTAGTGTTTGTGAACAGGATATCATGTCTGCATCTTGTCCAATGAAGAACCACTAAGACAACAATATGCAATGTTTTTATTATTGAAACTGTCCTACTTAATCAGTTTTGAAACTATCTCATTAGTATTTTTTTCTCAATACAATTATTTAAAAAGTGACCATGTCCATAAAAACAATTCCTTTTATAATACATATGCCTACAAAACCTAGAAGCAGAGAAAATTGCAGTGGTACTCAAAGCAGGGACCATGATGAAGGCGATGGAGCCCAGAATGGCAGAGGAAAGTGGTGTGCCTGGCATGTCGACCGCCAGCGGGGCTCCAGCCTAAAGGGTGAAGGAGAACGGCCTACTCAGAATGAGAAGAGGAGAAAAATATAAAAAGAGGAGGCAATTGCTCTGAGTCATATGCCAACCTGACTGAAAGATACCGCACCTTCATTATGAACAGACATTTCGATGTGAAGTGGCAGTCTCTGAAGGACCTGGTTAAAGAAAAAGTTGCTCAGGTAACATATGCCGAACTCTTAATGGATGCTGAAGGAAAGTCAAGGAGATGTGCCGTGGCTAAATTCAAGATGGAAGAAAGCATGAGAAAACCTGCTGAAGTTCTAAACAAGCACAGGCTGAGTGGAAGAGCACTGAAAGTCGAAGAAGATCCTGAGGGTGAGCGAGCCAGAGAGCAGTGCAGAAGGTGAGGGCTATGACTGTGGATGGGCACTGGCTCAGAGGGACCAGGAGTGACAAACAGCCCCATCCCATCCAGTATCCTGAGTAATCCTCACATGCAAATGGGATTATCCAAGCATTGAAGGCTGAAAGACTTGGAAGCACAGTATTTGTAGCAAATTTGGATTATAAAGTAGGCTTGAAGAAGTTGAAGGAAGTATTTAGTATGGCTGGTGTGGTGGTCCAGCAGACATTCTGGAGGACAGAGATGGGAAAGGTCATGGAATAGGCACAATGACTTTTGAACAGTCCATTGAAGCCATGCAAGCTATGTGTATGTTGGTCAGCTGCCATTTGATAGACTGATGAATGTCAAAATGGATGAGAGAGCCTTACCAAAGGGAGATTTTTTTTTCCTTCCTGAACAAACACAAAAACTTTCCTATGGACTTGGTAGTATTGGCATGGGGTTAGGACGAGGAGGACAGCCTATTGACGCAAATCACCTGAGCAAAGGCATTGCAGTGGGAAACCTGAACCCTGCAGGAATGGGAATGGAAAGCACAGGACTTGGCAGAAATAAAATAGGAGGCATCGAGGGCCCCTTTTTGGTGGCATGAAAAACATGGAGAGATTTGGATCTGGGATGAACATGGGGTGGATAAATGAAATCCTAAGTAATACACTGAAGAGAGGAGAGATCATTACAAACTGGGAGGTTGTAGAGGTGGAGGCTGCATCCCTGGGATTGAGAATGGATCCTGGCATAGACCGCATGTGGATGCTGGCATGGAGTGTGTGGGCGCAGGCCTGGGCCACGGCCTTGATCATGTGGGATCTGAGATCAAGCGCATGGGTCTGCTCACGGATTCATAGACACTGTTGAGTGCATGGGCTTTGGCATTGAGCGCATAGGCCCAGTGAGCCTCAACCACATGGAGTACAGCGTCGAGAGAATAGGCTAGACCATGGCATGGATTAGCTCCGAAGTGACCACACGGGTGTGGGCATGGGTTTTGGCCTGGAGTGCATGGCCGTACCTATTGACTGTGGGCTCTGGTGTGGAGTGCATGGGCCGTGCTATCAAGCACACCGGCCTGAGCATGGAGCGCATGTTGCCCGCAGGCATGGGGGCCAGCCTGGAGCATATAGACCACGTGATGCATCACATGGCCACCAGCCTGGAGCGCATGGGTGCCAACAGCCTGGAGCAGATAGGCCCTGCCATGGCTCGGCTCTGGGCACTGGCATTGAGCATATTTGCCTGGCCTTGGGTGGCAGTCGGTGGTGCCAGCTTTGACTGCACCATCAAGATGAGACATGGAAACTGGAGGAAGTGTCACAGCTTCCTTTGGTGGAACTGGAAAACATGCTCCTGGGGTGGCCAGGAAGGCTTGCCAGATATTTGTGAGAAATCTCTCACTTGATTTTACATGGAAGGTGCTAAAGGACAAATTCAAAAAATGTGGCCACGTGCTGCATGCTGACATCAAGATGGAGAATGGAAAGTCCAAGGGGTGTGGTGTGGTTAAGTTTGAGTCAACAGAGGTGGCTGAGAGAGTCTGCAGGATGACAAACGGCATGAAGCTGAGCGGCCGAGAGATTGATGTTCCAATCGATAGAAATACTTAAGCAGTTGCCTTTTTAAAAAATCAATACCAGACCTCTGAATTTGTATTTTTTCTGGTCAACCATTTTAATTTGTTGGCTGGATGTATGAAGATGTTTCAAAAATTCAGTTGCTTTTTGGGGTAATTTGGATTACTTTTTTAATGACTGGAGTTTCATTTGACTGTTTGCATTGAGATTGCAATGTGCACATTTTTTTGTAGTTGTGGCATGTTTTTGATATCAAATATGACTTTTCCTGAAATATATATATATATATATATATATATATATATATATATATATATATGTCTAGATGTATGACTTTCTTTAAAAAGTCTCAATAATTGGTACCAAATATCCACAATGAAAGGAAACATTATACATTATAAGAATTAGCTAAGAATATTTTAACAGGAAAATGGGCCAAAGCGATTTAGAGCTGAAGACAGGGATGTGGGTGAGAAGGGAAGGGGGATTAACAAAGAAATTAGCTGTCTCCTGTACACATACACACTGTCCACAATGAATATGTACATCATATACAGCCAATGTGTACTAATAATATTAACACTTAAAATGAGCCAGTGTTCTCCTGGATTCTTATTCTTTCATAAAGAGAGACATGCACAAGCTCCACATGCTCTTGGAGAGATTCCATGCTCTGCTCTAGCTCACAGAACTCCGTCAATGCCAGTTAATTTGAGTTTGTGGATGCTGCTTTGCTCTTCTGTATCATTATGGATTTTTGTCTATTAGTAGCTCTCTGATTATTGGGCAGGAAGCACTGAAAACTCCAACTGTAATTGTGAATTTGTCTGCTTCTTTTTCCATTGTTTCCATTTTTATGATCTAGGCAAAGAATGTGTAAGCATGGCTCAAACTTAAGGTTGCATCAATCTAAATGGTGATAAATTGCATGTATACCAAATTTACACTGAACTTTTCTCCATGTATTCACTTCCTATCACTAAAATGAAATGTCTGAGATAATGAACTTAAAGAGATAGAATAGATTTAGCTCCAGGCCTTGGAGGGTCTGGCACAAGGTCAAGTGCCCCAGAGCTTTAGGTCTTCAGCAAAGCAGTCCAGGGTGCTGGGCCCATTTGCCAAAGTTTGTTGCTCTCCTCCTATGTGAGGGTGGCCTGGGCTTCTGTTCTCCAGCTCCAGGGAACCTCACTTAGTGACCTAGGTACCTTGTATAAGGCACCACCTCTTAAATGTCCACCACTTGGCAGACCAAGCTTAGACTTTCTGAGGATTTTCATTCTAGCCATACTATTCTACAAAGAAAAAAACTAGTGTTATGAGAAAACAATGCCAAACAAAAGATTAATGAAAACATTTGCAAACCACCCAAAAGAAAGAAAAAAAAAAAAAAAACTGAAACAGTAAGCAGACGATTTGAACAAATTCCTCATCAAAGAAGATTTGTGGAGTTTGTAAGACCAAGGAAGCTAATAATCAAAACCACAATGATACAGTTGCAAACTTACTAGGTGACTAAAACAGATAATACTAAAACAATCAGGGACCAAGAGCATATATTAAAAAAAAAAAAAAAAAAAAACTGGAGATCTTATCCATTACTAGCTGAATCAACCCTTGAGGAAAACAGTTTTCTAATTTCCTATAGATCTGTACATTTACTCTGTAGCTGCATGTAGTCACACTTCTAGATATTTTGCTTTCAGACCTGAAAACTTAAATTCATACAACAACATGTGCATAAATACTTACAGCATTTATATTCATCACTGTCTCAAACTGGAAATTGGAAATAAACCCAGTTGCTCACAGAGGGTGAATAGGTAAGCTGTGATATATATTTATGCACTAGTAAAAAGGAATGAAATGTTGACTCAACAAAGTGGATAAATCTCACCTGTATTATGTTTAGTGAAGAAAGGTAGAGCTATAGTCTGCATGAATGCCCTTAGAGGACATTCTTGGAAAAACAACACTACACCAAATGAAAGATGAATGATTATCAGCCACTCAGAAGGCAACGTAACTGCAAAGGGATTATATGGTGGAATTAATCACAGTGAAGAAGTTGCCTGTTTTCCTTATTTTGGCAATGTTTCCACAAAAATAAGTGAATACTAAAATTTACAAAACTGAATGCCAATACAAACTTTTATTTCACATTAATGAAAATAAACAGATTAAAAGATCAAAATATATATGCATCTAAACTTTCTACAAAATAATTAACTCTTCATATTTAACGTGGGGGAATTAGGGTCAGCCAGATAGCTCAGCAAATTAAAGCACCTGTTTAAGCAGGCACAGGTACAGGGATTCAGTCCCACATGTGCTGTGCTGGTGTCCAATGAGACAGGGCGTGGTGTCACATGCCTGTAATACTAGTGTGTGGGAGGCTGAAAACAGGAGGATCTCTATGAGTCTGATCTGTGTACTGAGAACCTGTAGACTCTATGAAATACATAAAAATAAATAATAATAATCAATAATAATAATCTAGAGGATTAGAAAGGATAAAATGTTATGTTTTATTATATGTATGCTTCTTCATCCATTAGCATATTGAATCATGAATTCAATAGAAAATTTAAAAAGAAGTAGTTATTTTAGAGGTTGAGTTAAAGGTAAAATACAAACTGTAAAATCTTAAACCAGGTAGAGTGGGCCCATTCCAGCAACATCAGCAATATGGAGACTAAGGCAGGAGAATCACATTGCAAGCCCAGCGTGAAAACCTTACTGACATAATGAAACCCTACATCAAAGTTCAGGTTGTACGTCAGTGCAAGGCCCGGGATTCAATGCATAGCACCACACACATCAACCAGCAGATGAACAGCTGTCAAAATTTTGCATCTTGCTGTATTTGAAGCTTAGTTCTCAGTCTCCTGCCTGTTTGTAGTCCAGAGCCAAAGTCTAAGCATGCATTAAATTCAGAGATTCAGCCAGAGCAAAATGTTGTGAAGACCTTTATGACCACCAACAAATACAAACGGCTGCCCCTGGTTGGATAAGGTCACCTTAAGAGCTTTGGAAGCATTTGCTAAACAAGAAGATCAATGCTTTTGTGTACATAATGTCTCTTCTGCAATCAGTGTCATGGAAGAGACCCGGTGGCACTTTTTCCACACTGTTCCACAGCTAAAGATGGTCTTCCCACATGATCTCAGTTAGCGGTGCACCTCATCTGAGAACTGACAGTCTAAGGCAGGCTTAGAGATCTTCTCATTGGACCTAAAGTTGCCCAGTAGTTGTGGTCAGACAGAACCAAACATGCCTGCTCTTGGCAGGTATATTTTACACAGGGGGTTGGTGATTTTTTCACTCCTTCTCTAGAACATAAATTCATTCTACTGCCTCGACATGGGAATCAGACGTCTTTTCTTCACAAGTCTTGGAACAACACTACACCAAATTAAAGATGAATGATTATCAGCCACTCAGAAGAAGCAAAATTCTTAAATGTCAACAAGATGAGTGTGTGTGTGTGTGTGTGTGTGTGTGTATTTTTCTGCAAAAATGAATTTTTTTTTTTTATTTGCAGCAGCAATGCACTTCAAATGGGTTGTTGTGTAGTCAAGTAAATTATTGTGGGCTTTAACTCAAGACTGGCTCTTAACGTGCCAATGGAGACCTAAGCTCATGCTGCAGGAACAAGACCACGTTCTCACAGCCTGCACTCCCAGCAGGACTCACGACGCCCCTTCCATTCTAATACCATTGCCTGCCCTTTGGCCCTCATGCCCTTGTCCTACCCTAACACTCCTTCAGCAATACTTCTGGTTATTCTTTCAAAGTTCCAGTGTAGCTACCATAGTAGTATCAGACTTTTCTTCCTAAAACGCTCTCTGTTAACACTCTTTCTTTTTAAAAATTACTCTCCTGTTCTCTAGTATATTGTAAATCAGCCACAGACATCAAAATGCAATATTCTTGGCTAAATCTTTCATAGGTTATCTAGCCATACTGAATTCTTCTGTCTGACCAGACAGGTTTGCTGCATTTGGATGCATCTATAAAGTATTACAAAGCTCTCTCCTTTATCTTTATGAATTTAGATCCTTTCACTTTATGAAGGCAAATTTCAAATGAATCTCCATCCAATAAAGCTATTTATCATTTTATAGGCAAAGGTGATCTTTCAGTGTTGGAATTGTCTCAGTTTTTACCTTTTAAGTTTTTGTCATAGCCACTTTCCAAATGCAGCAGAGAATCTAAACCTTGTCTATTATTTAAAAATCACCTCTAGCAACTACAAAGGATGCTGTCTCATTTCCACACTTAGAAAGTATTCAGTCCATACATGTGTAAGGAGTACTTAATAAAATCCTACTGAATGATAAAAATGAAATAGAATTTATAGAATATGCTGTATTTTTTCCTAGTAATTAACATGTTTACACTGTATAATTATGTATTTCATTTATACTTTGTCTTATAGATACACATATTCATACATTTAAAGTATAGATACTTCTTAGACAATGGGCTAAGTCCCTTATATGTCACATCTGTTGACAAAAATTGAAATAAACAGAGAGGGCTGGCCGAATAGCTCAGCAGATTAAGGTGCCTGGAAGAAGGCACAGGGGCTAGGGATTTGACCCCAGGCCTGCAGTGCCAGCCCCACCCCAGGGTGCACAAAGATGGCAATTGAGACCGAGTGTTGTGGTGCGTGCCTATAATCCCAGATCTTGGGAAGCCATACACAGGCAGATCACTATGAGTCCGATGTAGTTGAGACCCTAAACACTCTGCAGACCTTTCCCTAAAACACAAAAAACAAAAAGTAAAAAATAAAAAAAATAAACAAATAAATAAAACAAACAGAGGGCTCTGCATGGCTCTGAGGATGTGTATCCCTTAACTTTCATGCCAAAGGCTAACTGTGCTGAGTAATCGTAAACACACAGGACATGAGCTGTGTGAGCCGAGGAGGAGAAGCATGTGCCATCCACAAGGGAAGCTAAAGCAGAGACATGCCATGGGCTCTCGGATGGTCCATGGAGTGTCCATCCTGCCCAAAACTACTGTTGAGCCCTTGATCTGAGGTGTCCTTTCCCAGACTTATTGGGAAAGTGTGGATGTAGAGAGAACTAAGGCTCACTGAGTTCAAGCTGTCTGCTACAGCCATTATCTTCCTTAATCTTTATCATAAGCCTCAAAGATAGACAGTGATGTGGAGCACTTATCAGAGCACACACTGTTAGAAATGGTGAAGTAAGCCTTGGAAGCCAGGGCTGTCCTACAGCGATTCGATTCTGTGCATGGTTTGGTGCAGCGTACCACTCTCTGTGGCGACTTTCTCAGGATGGTGCACCATAGGCATGACCAAGTGGGGCCATGTAATAGTTTCCTTCTGACGTTAGTAGCAGAAGACAGGACTGTTACTGTGTAGATTCTGCGGTGCAATCTTTCTCCTCAGAGTGACCTGAGTGGAATGCCAAAAGAAGAGCTCTCCCTTGGGTCTAGAATTCACTCAAAATTCTTAGTGCAAAGGACTTTTCCAGCAATAGCATGAGGAGTGTGCTTTAGAGGATGCTGTTGGGCTCAGAATTTATATTAGAACTCAGTAGAAGAGCTGTGAGTTTAGTTCTGTGGTGCGTCATGTGCCTAGCAAGAGCTGGGCTTAACTTCAGCATAAATAAATGAACAAAGAGCAAGTGAAATATTCAAACTTACTTGTGCCTAAAATATAACGATTTGGCTTCTATTTAAGCATGTAGAGAAATCTATGACCACAAACTTTTTTTTCTTGTTACATGCACATAATTTTAGCTTACTAAGCTAATTATGATAATTTACAATAATAACAGCTACCAATTATTCAATACATGTTAAGAGCTGAGCACTGTGACAAACTTGAAAATATACAATCCCTCTTAGTACTGGCTGAGGTTGGTGGCCAGCCTTACTCTTCCAGATTTCCACAGCATCAGGAGTGGGAAGTCTGACTCCTGATGACAAGCATTTGCTTTCTCTCTAGTTTGTCTCTGTGTGTTTTTTAGGTGTTCAAATACTTTGCAGAACTCTCCCAAATAGCACATAGTATTTTGGTCAAAGCTGTGTTTTAATTGCCTGGCACTGCCAAATAAGGGCTTCAGGCACATTTGTAAGGCATCCCACAAAAAGCCTCACTCTCTGCCCTGCAGGCCCACTGTGGAACAGAACAGGTGCTGACTGAAGAGTGGCTGCATTGGTTGACTGTTCTCCCATTTAATTTTCTTTTTCTCGTAGTAATAATCAGATGCACCAGTTCATTTGATTAAAATATGACTGCTCTCCTAGTTCTCTTAGAAAGTCTAAATTACAAAATGATTCCCTGGTGCTGCATTGTCCCATTTTTCCACTTCATCTTCCCTAATTTCACTAATCCTCCCATTGGTCTTATTGCATCTGCATTTAATTCCTTTTGCCTTCCATCTTACTCTGATTCTTCACTTATTGTCTCTTACCTCACACTCTGTCTCAAAATTGCTTCTTTTTTTATTAATTTTGTTGAGAAAAAAATTGCAATGAGACAGTTTCAAAACAGGTTTGTAGGAGAGTGTCAACAATTAATACATTGCATATTATTGTCTTCATAGTGGTTATTTACAACACAAGATGCAGACATGATATTCTGTCCAAACATTATTAGAAAAAACCTTTCTTCTTCTTGAATTAAGAGAAAGTAGCTGTATATCTATCCTAAATATTTTGTACATGCAGATACAAAATGGTCCTTCATTTATATCTCCTTTTTTTTCTTTAGTTTTGTCAGAGATGGTATTCTATTGCCACCCAAATATTGTAAGTGCACGAATTCTTCAAAACATTCCAAGATAGTCCAGTAGACCACAGTAGTAGTGGGTTATCCACAGGACTGGCAATGTCTGAATCTGATGACTTGATCCTTCCACAGCTCAGCATATTAACAAGGCTTCACTTTTCATACCTCATTTCTACACTTTTCTACTGGATGGTTAAGACCAAAATAAAGAAAGACCTATATAAGAAAAAATGTAACTTTTCTATCCGACAAGATCAGTCAAGTCCACTCAGGACTTATCCTGAAACCCTGTACTGCAATTCGTAGATCCTTTGTCAGTGTCAGCCATATGGAGGAGTCACAGTCATTGCTTGGCCTAGAGACTTAAATATACCATATCAATACTTGACGGAAAATACATGTTCCATGTTATGCCTAAGATGTTTGATCTTCAGACAGATAGTGAGGTTAAGCTCAAATGCACATGTTGTAGGGTAAGAATAAATTTCTCTTCCAAATTGCTTTCCAAAATGGCTTCTTCTTAGGCCTGTGCTAAAGAGATCAGCCCTGCCCACTAGATATACTGTTTCTTATCTTCTCACTGCTGTAAAAAACTACTGTATATCACAGCTAATACATTTGGCTTGTTCACTTGCTTATTGGATTTCTATCACCATGCTAACTTCCTGCTCTTCCTCACAATGAATTATCCCACTTCATGTCATTACATCACTAAATGTGTATTGACCACCTATTGTGTCTCAGACATTTTTTCTGAGCACTGAGCATACAGAAATGAATACAAAGTGTTTGCTCTCATGCATTTACACCATGTCCACTCAGAGAGGAGGGATAAAGAAGCAACGAAAACAGATACAGTCAAGTCTCATTATTTGCAGTGTTTTTTTCCAAAAATCCCACCTTAAATGTTGAATTAATGAGTAGTGAACAACTGCTCCTAGGGCAGATGGAAATGACATCCTATAAGCTTCTGCCACATTTTCTTCAAGTAGTCAATGGTAACTTGTCATAAAGAGTGTTTCTCTTTCAAGACACTTTATTTTCATGCATATCATTACTTTATTACCTGGCATCAGCCTCATTGCCAGTAGCACCATAACTCAAAACTTTATGAAGATATATATATATATATATACACACACACAAACATCTACAGGAAGTTCAGCGTCTCACTATTAGATAGAATGCATAGTGATCCACCTATTTACAGTCTCCCAAGAGCTGGGATTACAGGCTCACAACACCATGCCTAGTCTCAATTGGTGTCTCAGCACACCCTGGGGACAGGGCCAGCATGTCAGGGTGAGGGATTGAACCAGCAGCCACTGCACCTGCTTGCAGGCACTTTAATATGCTGAGCTATTCAGCTGGCCATTATGAAGGCATATTTTGTCTGGAAGGCCATTTACTGTCTTCTTGCACTTAGGATTGCTACTCAGCACTACAGCACACTGCTTGTGCAGTATTTTTAACAGTGAAATCACTGGCACAAGGCAGGAGCATGTTTTAAAATGCTGTTGATTTGACTTTATGAAAGACATGTCTCTAGGGTGTGACCTGAAGTGGGAAGTCAGAAAGCCAACGATACTGCAGTATGGAGCCTGAGTGACTGCAGTACAGAGCATGGGCTTCTCAACTTGTAACCACCATGTTGTTATCTCTGTAGTGAACATGAAAATACAGTATATACATATATATATATATACTTTTTTGTGGTACTGAGGATTGAACTCAGGATGCTGCACTTGTTAAACAAAGCACTTATTCTTTTTTTTTTTTTTTTTTTTTTTGGCAGAACTGGGGATTGAACTCATGTCCTTGTGCTTGCCAGGGAAGCGCTTATTTCACAGAGCCTTCTCCCAGGCTCCGCAAAGCACTTACTCTGCTAAGCTATCTCTCCAGCCCTACAACACATTTTGGTCCTGGAGTTGCAATACATTCTAGTAAGTAGGAGAATTTGACCCTTAACAAATCCTTGTATAATAAGAGTCAATTGTAATGACATGTAACCTAACAAAATATCTCAAGAACAAAGATTAACAAACCAAAAGATGAATGGACCTTAATTGATGGCTTTGGTTAGTGTCTCAGTTACTTTTTTTTTTTTGTCATTGATGGGACTAAAATGTCCAAAGTGAAGGAAGGAAAGGTTTACTTAGCTCAGAGTTTTTGGAGGTTTCAGTCCATTCTTGGCTAGCTCCAACTCAGGGTGACACATGGAAGAAGGCAGCAATTCATAGCAGAAAGAGCAGATACAACTGCAGCATAAAGGGAGGAGAAACAGAGAACACCCCCTCTCCCTCCCTCCTCTTGCACTCAGGCTGTCTGCCCCAGGGTGGGTTTAGCACTCCAGCCATAATCCCAGCACTGGGTCATGAGTTAATCACAAGCCCTAGAAGCCTGCTGCCCCATGCCTGCATGAGAGTTAGGTGACATCTAGACACAAAGCCTAACACTTAGGGAAGGTCAGTTTAGTAAAATAAAATGGAAAAGTAGGACATGATAAGATTGAATTGGGAGTGGTGTGGGAAAATTGGTTAAGGGTTTATGGTCCATTCATAGAACTTTGGTTTTTGCCTACAATGAGATAGGAAGTCAATACAGTTTTTCAAGCAAAAGAGTATCAACACTGTTCCTGTACATTAACTAGTATTTATGAGTATTAACACATCAAATGTTCTTTTTTCTAGCTACTTTATAGCAAGTAGAATGTAAGGACAATCACACAATTCCAGAGAAGAAAACATGAGATTAGTGAAGGGTGTACAGCTTAACAAACCTGATCATTAGAAGTCAAGAAATTGGGGATATGTTTTAGGGTTACCATTAGTAGAAGTTGTTGGAGATTGGTCTGAGTAATTAGGATAGATGATAGATATATAGATAGATAGATAGATAGATAGATAGATAGATAGATAGATAGATAGATAGATACATACATACATACATACATACATACATACAGACATACAGACAGACAGACAGACAGACAGACATACTTACATAGAAGGTAGGGTGTAGGTAGATAAGTAGATGAGAAACAGAGAAATTATACAATAATTTATCTGACAATAATTTATAAACTGATTTTCTAGAAGAATCAATTTCGTAATGTGTGAGATGCAGAAGGGAAGAAAGGACGGATCCCAGTTTCATGGTGCCTGAGGGGGAAGCAGCAGTTCTTTTTGGAACACTTAGTTTGAGGTACCAGATAAATGTCCCATCTTGCATAACTATATCTGATAATCTGAGCAATAGATTTGATGGCAAAGCAGAAAATGTTACAACCATTGTCAGTTAGCTATTCATGTTATAAAAATCTGTAATATATGTATTGTACCTTCCTCTGTTCTATCTTTGTTTCTGCTCTTTGTTTTTGTTTTTTGTTTTATTCTTTAAAATAAAATAAAATACAATAAATGATCCTGGTGAAAAATGTCACTTGGGGATTGAAAATGTGAATCTGAATTTCAAGGAGCCTTCACAGATTAATGGTAATTTGGGAGCCCATATTTTCATTTGATTTTTCAGTATAAATCCTGACACCTGATGCCGTGAGACTGCTCCTACTGTCTCAGCAGTAACCCAAGCAGGGAGATGTGAAGAGAGTTGAGAACAATGAAATGTAAGACTCAAAGAGGCAGGGATTGCATCTGTCTTACTGATCCTTATTAACTTAATATCATTTTGATGTGTGTAAGATAACAGTTTCAGTAAACAATGTTCCGTTTATTATGAGAATACATTAAATAATTCATACAAACACAACACGCACCTTGGATTTTTCTCCTTTTCAAATAACTTTATAATATGCTTTTTCTATCTCTAAGGAGCCAGGAAGAATAGTTTGCAGTAGTTAAATATCCCAGATGAGGTGTGATGATTTTTCCCTTTATTTAATTTTATTTGAAAAGCAATCATGCCTTCTCTACTCGCTTGTGATTTTTCAGATTTCTGCGAACCTAAGCAGATGACTGGGATAAAAAGGAATTGGTCCCCAAATATCAGTGAAGCAGGGGAGGATTCTTCTTGGGCTTGCCTTTCTGCACCCACTCTGAGCCTCAGAGCTTTCTGAAATAACAATGATAATTGCTGTTGTTGTTAGTGGTTCTCTGAGCTGCGCAGAATCACTTTTTAAATGTTAATTCCTATGCTGGCTCATCAGCATTTCATCTTCCTTTTTCAAAGGTTATCATCTCCTCCTAATTGAGCATCACTCTCTGGAGATGAGCACATCCGATCCATCATTAGACTACAGTCCCAGGCATCAAAAAGAAAAATAAAAGAGAAGGGGCTGTAACATGTCTGTGATGCAGGCTTCCTTCCCATTGAGAGGCACACAGCAGAGGCTGACATTTTCAGAAACAAAAGTAGTTGTTATCTTGAAAATCTGAGCCCAAGTTCAAGCTAGGAATCCTCTGTCCTGGCTTCTGTTTTGTTTGGGAATTGAGGATACTTTGAAGCATAACCCACACTTTCCCTAATAACAACACTTCCATCTCTGATGTCCTAATATCACTGAACTGTTTCTCCTGGCCAGTTCTCATGGAAGAAAGCTTTATGTTCAGTGATGGAGACTTAGCCAAAAGCGTTAGTAGTCTCTACGTGGCTACAGAAATACAGCTTCTTTTATTTGTTAGCTAATCTGCTTATTGTTATGGTATGTATGTGAATTCAGATCACCTATGAAGCTCACAGGAGAAGACTGCTAATCACTCTATCAAATAGGAAGAATACTCCGTCAGGGATTCTGGAATTTTGAAATATTTGTGAAGACTTTAGGAGGTGAGCATCTCTAATTCAAAAACTCAGAACCTAAAATAAGGCTGAGTGTATTGATGGTAATAAAAAGGGAAAGACAGGAAAGCCCTACACTTACTGGGCTCGTTTGTTATTCACTCATATCCTAGGGCCTCTTTCTAGATACACTGAACTTGAGAAGAAGAGAGCAAAGTACAAATTACTTTTTTCAGAAATTATACCTTGTAATTCAACCAAGCCACTAAAAGTCAGTGTATTGTCAAAGAAAAAAATTAGAAGTCACTTAATAACTTTCTCTTTCTTCCTACAGCCTCATTATACAGTCTCCTGAGTTTTCTTTACAAAAGTAGGTTTATTGCCTTTTTATGGGATTTCTCAGTTACTCTTTCTCACATTCTCCTAACTAGTGAGAGGCCATCCTAAGACTTAGAGAAATAACTCTTTACCAAGAGAACTCTTTACCAAGAACTCTTTACCAAGCTAACACATACTTATCTTTTGACAGTTCAGCATCAGATTACCTGGGGTCTCCCCAAACCCTTCAACCAGTCTACATAAGGAGGCCATCCTTTCTGTTTCAAGAACAATGTATGGTTAGCCCTGACATACTGCGACAGATTCACCCATGTCCATGTCTGTTCCACAAGTCAAAGCTCATGTAAAAGTAGGTGGTGCGTCATTTGTCATACGAATTTCCCACCATTTTAAATAGGACCTGGACTGGCATAAGTACCCAATGAATGCTGCTTGAAAAATAGACATGTATGCATGAATAGATGCATGAAGACATGGTTACCAAAGAAACACTGAGCTGAGCAACTTTGAGGCTCTTGTCCAGGAACAAGAGTTTTATTTTCTAGCCAACACTTAAAGTCACAGACAGATTTATCTGGTAAATAGCTCAGATTACCTGAGTTGTAGAACCTTGCAAAAATGAAACCTACTATCTCGACACTGCATCTGTTGTCCTGAGGGGCACAGCCAAATTTACTCTTCTTTGTTGAAGGTGAGTGATGTCTCTAGTTTTACCAACAGAAGCAACAGGCAGGTGTATCACACTACAAAGATCTCCATGTGCAGAGTGGAAAATAGAACTAACCAACATAAAATCTATACAGCAATGAAAAAAAACTTGGAAAAAGGGAAAGAAGCAAGGATCTGTTCCTATTTCACAGACGTTGTGTACTTTTGGGATATGATATCTTGCCAGAAAGGTGGGCAGAGATTCCTTTAAAGTGAATGGAGCTCACTATCCCATATGCACACACACCCAGCAGTTTCTGACTGCACACAGCACACACACCTAAGAGAGTCGCACTGTTTGCCCTGGATTTTGGTTTTCTCTCTCTGGCCTGATTTTGGGCTGCACTGTGACGGCAATGTTGGATGGACGGCAGCTTCCTCCTCTCACCTCCAGCTGAGCAGTGCGTGAGTCACCTGCTCCATCCTTACCACACTCTCTGCTAGTTGCTTTTCCACAAACCACCAATTAAGGGTGTCCTCTTCCTTCTGTTAGTTGAGGTATAGCAGAAAGCATACCTGGTTTTCCCTCGCTGGTAAGCTAAAAATAAGTGTGGTATGGTCAAGTCTTACACAGATTTATAGAGAAAGGATGTCCGCACAAGATGGACCTGAGAAGAGCAGCCACTTAGACACCTGCAAGCACTCTGTCCCTTCAAGGTTCTGTTTTTTTTTTCCCATCTCATTTAATTTTCTGTCTCTCTTCTCAAAACCCAATTTAAGCACTTGCAAACTGCACATAAAAGCTATGGCTTTGATAGACATTTATCTAACAGCAGCAATGTAGGTCTTAGTGAACCTCCCTTCTGGAGATTGTAGTTTGGAAAGAACAAAACTAATGTGTGCATTATTGGCTTCAAAACATGTGTCTGAAAATGCTTCTGAAGTTTTCTTCTTACTTGGAAAACTTTTATACACAGCTCCCCATAGCATCCAGAGGTGCAGCCTGATGTTAGCAGACCACGCCTCTCAGCAGTATCCAGATGCCTTCCTTGAAACTCTTTCTAGACTGATAGCATGTCAGGGCATGCTCTGGAATGAGTGAATAGTCATTAAATTCTAGGAAGCAGGGAGAGTAGCACTGTGGGGTGCACACCCCAACATAGAGTGTAGTTTATCTTATCCCAAAAGAAAGGCAGCCCAGCAACATTGCATAACATCACTCTTGATCCCAAGGGCCCCTCTTTTCACATTCACCCCTTGTTTTACTGCAATCAGTGAAAATCAAAGGATGCCGCTTTCATCATTAAGGATAATAATAAAATAATAATAACAATAACAATAATAATTGTGAATGGTATAGAAGCATTTTAATTGCCAATCATACTCTAATTTTTTGACTATATTGCATTTAATCTTCTTAACTGATGAGAGAGGAAATGTTCTCCTGTATTTTCCTTTTCATTTTCATTTTATTTTTAGTTAAAAAAGCAATACATGTAAATGATAAAATATCAAATAGAATACAGAGGAATATTTGCATAGTAAAACGTGACTCATAGGGCCAGCCAAATAGGTCAGTGGATTAAAGCACCTGCAAGCAGGTACAGGGGCCAAGGATTGTTTCCAAGGCCTGCAGTGCCAGTCCTGTCCCCAAGGGCAGGCTGAGATGGCAATTGAGACTGGGTGTGGTGATTTGTGCCTGTAATGCCAGCACTTGGGAGGCTGTAAACGGGTGAATCTCACTACTTGATAAGAGTATGATCAAGTAGTGAGACCCTGAACACTCTGTAAACCCTTCCCTAAAGTACAAATAAAGTAACACTTTTTATTCATGCCTGTTTCTTATGTTTAAATTTCTTTTGAAATATTTTGCATGATTAGCATATGAAACCCTACTAGTTTTCTTATACTAACACCAGAAGTTTAACTGGGAATCTGACATCACTTATTTAATTTTTGTGGCTGTTTGAGACAAGGATCTTTTCACCCTACAATTCATAGTTATCTTCCTTTCTCAGCTGCAGGAGAGTCCCCCACCATGCCCCACTTAATCACTTTTTTCTTCATAATTAAATATTCGGGATAGAATCAAAGTGTTTTACCTTTGAGCTGGTTTTCCTCTCCTAATGGTGCCATAAAATTGCTCTACATCACGGGGCATGGTGACACAACCCTGTCATCCCAGTGCTCTGGAGACTTAGTAGAGAGGGTTACTGATAGCTTGAGGCTAGCCTGGGCTTTACAGTCAGTCCAAGGCTAGCCCAATCTACATGGCGAGACCCTGTGTCCAAGACAAAGTGACAGTGCTAATGTTAACTTTGTTTTATAGTGAGAGAAGCAGAGTCTTGGGGGTCACTGGTTTGAGGTCATAGTCAGTGTAACCCCTTGAACCTACCCAGGCTTTCTGCCCAGCTTATCTCTCATCCTCTGTTGCTTCTCCTCTTCTTTTTGGTCATCTTCGCCCTTTGTCCTCCTCTTTCTCCCACAGCCACAGACACACATGACTCCAGGCAGCTTCTTGACCTTCTCCCTTGCTGTTTGCTTGGGCAACTGGCAAAGCCTAACTGCATGAAGCCCAGAGTGGGGAGACTTAGGAATCTCTCATATGAGCCTTCTTCTTCTTCTCTTTCTCCTTCTTGGAATTGTCTTTAGTTTTGGACAAACATAAATATAATATATAAATACAATCAATTTATGTTAGAAATACATATAGGCAACACATAAGCAGAACTTCCCTATTTGCATCTCTGGCACCCCTAAAGACGTCACATCAGCTTCTTTGTTTCTCTGTTTCCCATCTGATTCATTGGTTAAGTCCTTCATTTTCTTCTGAAACTGTCAAGTTCAGGCTGTTCACCTCTCCAGCCTTTGCTCTTGCACGCTGCTCTGCATAATCCCTGACCCATCTCCACCCAGACTGGCAGGTTACTGGTCCTGGTGGGTACAAATTGGCCCCTTATGGTGGAATAACTAACAGTCAACTTGCAACACCCAGGAGAACTGAGTCGCATGGTTCTGGGTGTGGAAGGCCCACATTGAGATTGTTGCCAACAGAACAAAGGAAAACTGGAGGGGAAGATGGTGTGCTGTTAATTGCCCTGGAGAAGTTTGTTGCGCTGGTTTACCAGTCTTGAACTCTGCTGTTCTCATCCTTGGAGGAGCTCAGGTCCTTGCTGTCATGGAGGACAGCTGCAGTTCTTTGTGGGCAAGTCTGTTTCTTACCATTAGCATCACTTCCTAGCTCCAGGGCAGATCCTTCAGCCTGCTGACACAGGTCTTTGATCCCACCAGTGCAGACTTTCTAGCTTCCACCACCAACTTTTGGGAACTTCCTGATCCAGATCCTTGATAGAGATTTGCATGGGACATTTTTATGGGCTCTAGGCCTGAGCTGGACTCATACAGGACACTATGGCAGGCTCTAGATCCTCAGCGGTATTGTTTCAGAATATTGCCCTGGGATCCACACCCTCACCTGGGTTCTTGGTGTTTCTAGTGGGCGCACATGTCTCTTATGCTCCTCTGAATTTGACTTTTGGGATGAATAACATAAAATAATCTTATAAATTATGAGCCGTGCATCCAACCTATTCCCTTGAAGACGCTGACCAGCACACCCTGCCTCGTACTCTCAGTGGAGCAGCATCAGCATCACCTGCTGCTGTCTCTGATTTCCTCTCAGGACTCACTGCACAGTGCTCGTTCCTCAGCAAAAAAGCAAGGGTAGATGCAAAGCAGCTAAACAGAAGTCAGGGTTTGCAACAGAACTCAATTTTAGCCCAAAGAGAAGAAAGCCCAATAACTGCTGAGCACCTAGGAGGGGCCAAGCTTATGAGTCTGCATCTGAAATCATTGCGCAGGATGCAGCAGGACAGTGAAATCTGCAGACTGATAGTTCAGGAGATTGGAAGTTTAATATCAGTGGGGTGGTTTGCTCTTCCTGCAGGCCTGGCGAGAAAATCTGTTCCGGGCCTGTCTCCCAGCTTCTGGTCATCTGGTGCTTTCATAAGAGCATGAATAAATCACTATAGCCTCTCCTTTCATATTCCCCTCTTCTTCCTGGGAGCCTGTCTACTTCCAAACATACAGGCACCCGTCATATGGGATCAATGTGCAACTTAATGAGCCGATTTTTAATTTGATGGTATCTCTCTATCTAAGTAATGTCACATTGTAAAGTGTCACATTCTAATTGTGAGGGGTGCTGGGGACTGAACTCAGGAACGGTGCTTGGCAGACAGCCACTAACGCCGCTGAGTTACATCCCCAGCAAATGTCACATTCTAAGAGGATTGAGACCACCAAATATATGGTTTTTTTTTTCTTAACACAATTCAACTCATAACAATGAATCACTTCACTTAATTCTTAATACTGCTGAGGCCTGAACTACTATCTATAAATAAATATGTACTACATTTAAAATATATTAAGTAACTTATTACAGATCACAGGTAGAAGATGGCAGAATTCAGATTTTATCCCATAGGGTGTGAGTTCCTAACTACTGCAGTCCCATGTCCACATGACAACAGTTGTATTATAACCAATCCCACTGAGTATGGCAGTACTCACCTGTAAGGCCAGTACTCAGAAGGCTGAGGCAGGAGGATTGCTACAAATGTGGAGCTAGGCTGGGTGATACAGTGAGTTCAAGCCCAGCCTGAACTATGCAGCGAGACCTACCTCAATGAAACAAATAAATAAATAAAAACTCATCGCAGACCCTAGCAGTGCATATTCTCTATTTTATCACTAGCATATCCCACGAGGTCTCAACCCCAATTACACAACCTACAACTGAGGTAAGTTCCACCAGTTGGAGCTCTGCCCTTCTTTTAGAGGTGAGACTGGAGTGCAAATGTCCAAATATGGGCAGCTTCTACAGACCACAGTAAGAGGAGGAAAGATGCCCTGATGCCTGTATGAGTACAGAGTGCCTCTGGGTAGTGTTGCTGCATGGCAATTGTGAGTCATCGTTAACATGAGTATGTCTAACCTAATTCTTCAAAACAATCATCTTTTTTGTTTTCAGGTCAAAGTCTGAAGTCCTAAATATAACTTCTAAAGATTGGCTTCCTTCTGCAGACTCGCTTCCCTCCCCTTCTAGTGCATGTGCTCTCCATCCTTCTGATGTATTGTGTGGATGATCCACCTTGGTGCTGCCTTTCCCATCCTTTTGGAAGGTCTCAACTCTCATGCAGACTTATTTTTATTTCGGATTCACCTCTCATGTCATTTCATCAGGAATCAATTCCCTGCCCCTCCATACAGCCATAAAACTAGGGTGGATACCATTCCTCAGACCTTGGTACAGCATGAAAACTGCTCATACTTACTGACCAGATTCTGTATCTGTAAGCTTGTGTGGGTCTTGCATAGATTCATAAGCATCCTTTGATTTTGACCTTGGTTGTCAACTGAGTGGGACTGAAAGATATGTGGGAGGTTAGCTACTGCGCACTTTTGGGGGCATCTGGAAGGACCATGGGGACAAGAATTTGGTGACTGACTCTAGGTGACCCCTAGGTACTTCTGTGCTTTTTCCTTTGATCCCTCTCTTCTGCTTGCAGCTAGTTCAGCAGCTTGCCTCTCCCATGAATTTCCATCCTGATGTTTCTACCTAGGGGCTAGCTTAGCCATGGACAGAAAGTTCTAAAGCAGGAACCAGACCTTTTTTAAAGTTGTATAATCTTAAGTATTGGTTGAAGCAAAAAAAAAAAAAAAAAACTAACTGGGGCTGAGAATGCAGGTCAGTGGCACAGAGCCTGCCTGGCAAGCATGAGGGTATGAGTTTGACTCCCAAGACAGTCACACAGAGAAGCTCACATATGTGTCTTGAGAACACAATCCATGTGTGGATCTAGAGGGATAGGGTGTTCTCTACCTGTCAGGAGGTATCAATAAATGTTGTGAAACTGAGACTCACTTGAATTTAATATCAACTCCAGCTTCTCTGAGTATGTAAGGAAGGATTTATTGGACTGGTAATGTAAGGCAATCATCAAGCATGTGTGAGGGCCAGGTTCAAGTTCAGGAACAAAAATTAATAATATAAACAGTAATCGAGTCACAAGTGAGAAGTGACTAATTCTATTTTTGGAAAAACAGGTATATCAGCAAAATAAAATGTCAAATGCTTTATTCCAGCTAATCTCAAACACCACTGTGAATAAAACTGAGATTTTCACATAGAATGGTCATATTCAGAATGGAGAAGAAATCTCATACTTTAATAGACATCAACATCACAATTGATGACTAAAATCCAAGAATAATTGTTTTAGGTCTTACAATAAGACAAATAATATAAAAATATAATAAAACTACTGGCAGTTTTCACAACTTTTCAAGACAACATAATATTATAACATAAAACAAGAGCAGGTTCATTTGTCATTCTCTGTATCCTGCTGTCTTCCTGCGCACGTGCTCACTTAGCTTTTATTTTAAAGAGAAACAATAAAAATAATGATAAATCACTTTCATAATAGGCTAGTAGGTAGGATATTAATGGTTAATTTAATGAGCCAAGCCCAGCATGTGAGTGAGACTTTCCACCGTGCTCTCGGGACCCCTCCAGACCCAGCCCAGGCCCTGTGAGTGTGTGGGAGAGCTTCTGCTCTGCACACCTACAAGACCCTTCTAGATCTAGCGCAGGCCTATCATACAGGCCTGGTGTGAAACTCTGCAGCTGAAGTCCCTGCAGAGAGGCTAGGGGCCAGAACCACCCAGCTAATCCAGGAGCACAAATCTTGTGAGAGGGGCACAGCAGGCTCATTTCCAAGGGCTACAGCAGGAAGAAGCTGAGCACAGCAACCAGACCCAAGCCACGCACATCAGGATGAATGCAAACTTTGTAGATCCACACCCTGTAAGCTGAGGCACTTTGCTAGACCCAGATCTATAAGAGCAGCCTCCCTCTTTCTCTCTTAACTGAGAGAGGGGAAAAGGTAACTGGTATGAATTGGTATGCCTGGAAGAAACCAGGAATATCAAGCAGAGATGATCAGACAGAATTTAGGTGAACAAGCTTAAACACAAATTCCCAATTTATTATCTGCTTCACTATGCAGACATAATGCTTGCTCTTATTGTCTAAAATACAAACCTATTAGTTACAAAAGTTTGTTACCTGCTATTACTACCCATTATTAGTGCTCCTATAAGTAGTTCTGTAAATACAAAACAATAACTGCCTGAACCATATAATCTCTCTTGGGTAAGAATTTGTTAGGTGCTAAGGTTATAACTGCACCAGATCTCTACACCAAAGGTCATAGCACAGTGCTATACTAAATGACAAAGAGAAGAAGTAAAATATAATCTCAGGCCCTGAGCCCATGCAGAACAAATGCAGGAGCCACTAGCACAGAAGAAATTCAGGATCATGCAGCTGAAATGTCTGGATTAATAGAGTTTGTAGTAAAGAAACAAGTTCAGAAAGGTATAAAGGAACTCAGGTCAGAAATAACCTCTGAAATGAGAAAAAAAATCTCTGAATCAATAGTATCTGAAGTAAAGAATGAACTGCAGAAACATACAGAGGAAATAAAATCAGAAATAATCTCTGAAGTAAAAAAAAAGAAATGATAACTATATGAAAGAATTAAGAACTGCTTCTAAAGAAGACACTGATCAAAAATTACAAGAGTATAGAAAATTGATGGAAGCCTTGAGTGAGCAACATAGGAAACAAATAAATGATATGAAGCAGAGTCAAAAAGATAGGTAGGAACTTAAACTCAATCATAAGTTTGCAAAACGATTTGAGTGATAGTGAAGACAGAGTTTTAGATCTTGAAGATACCATCATAGTTAGTGAAACTGCAGGAAAAGATCTGTTGGGCTAGGGAGATGGCTCAGTAGAATAAGCATTTCCTGGCAAGCCCAATGGCCTGAGTTCAATCCCTAGTTTTTCCAAACAAGAAAAAAGATCTCTTAAAAGCAACTAAGATACAGAAAAAAATAACTCATCATCTGCAAGACGCTGCAAAGATGAACAACATAAGACTCATAAGCATCAATGAGAAAGGAGGAGTCAATACAAATATTATGAAATGAATACAGATGGAAGTAATAGCATAAACCTTCCCAAAGATGGGGAAATAATCTGACATTTAGGTAAATAAAGCATATAGAACTCCAAATGACATCAACCTAGTTAAAAACACATCCAGATATATAAACGTCAAGATCCCAGAAATCCCACACAAGAACAATATACTAAAAACCTCTAGAGAAAAGAAACAGATCACAATGAAAGGAAAACCCATAAGAATAATGGAAGACATATCCTCACAGCCCATGAAGTCAAGAAGAGCATGGAGCAGAGTACTTCATGTCCTCTATGAAAACAAATTCCAGCACAGACTACTATACCCTGCAAAACTCTCTTTCAAGTTTGATGGAGATGTGAAATACTTCCATGACAAAGAACAACTAAAGAATTCCATGATGACAAAGTGAATGCTACACAGAATACTAAAAGATACTTTAGAGAAGAATCAAAATGACCAGAACTCCGTGAATGAGAACAGAAAGAACCCACCAAATAGGGCAAACAATTGAATACAGGATGAAAAGGAATAAATAACAGCAGATAAATAATATGTCAGTCTTCAGAGTAGTTATTCAGAGTACAGATATAGTCTTGAAATATCATCCATACGATATTCATTCAAACATTTTAGTTCAATGAACTAAGGGAAACGAGCTCTATAACTATCTTTGCTATCTTGTATACATATATATTTTTTCTTCCCCTTCCTTTCTCCTTTTTTCCATTCTTTTTCTTTTCTTCTAAATAATTTCTTTACTATTTCCAATCTCTGTAATATATTTTGGGTCTTAGCTTTAGTTTCTCACACTACTGAGAAGATACAATGTTTCCACATGTGGGAATGATTTATTTCACATATGAGAATGGTCCTGAGTTGCAACCATTTACCTATAAAGCTCTCGTTTATCCTTATGTCTGAGTAGTTTTCTATTTAAAAAAAAATCTTTTTTTTATCTGTTTCTTTGTTGATGGGCATTTACCGACAGAAGTACTTTTGGAAGTATTGCTTCTCTTTCCTTAAGAGCCTCAGCGTCTGTGACATGAGGTCTTCTCTAAATTTCTCCTAGCACAAACAGTGAGTCCATCCGGGCCTTGGTTACTTGCAGCTCTACCTGCTTCATTTATTTTTATGTCAAATTCTTTATCGATGTCTCTGCCATTATTTTTGTGAAGTGGTTCACTGTTTCTAGCTTTCTCACTGATTTCAATCAATCTAATGTTTATTTTTTCTTTTTTACTTCATCTGGTAGCGGTTGAATCAACATTTTGTTGTTTCTTGCTATTTTTATTATATCTTCTTTTGCTTACTGAGTCCTTGCATTACTTCACTTGGGGTCTGATTCATTTAATCTGTTATACACACTTTCAATGGAGCTTTTGATCTGATGGATTTCTGTTTGGCTCTGTTTCATTGATCCATTCCTTGTGTTGGATGTTCATGGTTTCCATTTTTCCTGAGTTCCTCTTTTTTAAAATCAGTACTCTTTACAGTCTTTCATTTTTGATAGTCATTTCTTTTAACACCTTAGATATATTTTTTGTCTATGGCATCTTCCATTCTTTTTCACTTACGTAGCTATCATTTCTGAGAGTTCTAGAAGTCAGCTTCTGATTTTCTCCTCTTTGTGCTCTGAACCATCTCTATGTGGAATGAGAATTCTGGGTTGCATTTTTCTTCTTTGTTTTGTCATTTTCTAATTTTATTTTTCTTTTATTATGTGTTCTGTGTTGGTATTTATAGATTTTTTTTTATACTGAATAGCTTTATCTCTGTTATTGAGGCTTTCCTCAGAGATGTCTATTTTTGAAGATGTCTTCTAGGTGGTTCTTTGTGTTTATGTCTCCTTCAAGAACCTACCTTCCCAATAAGAATGTGGCATTGCTATTTATTGGACTCGATTCCCAGTCCTTTGCTGCTGGCTATGGTCACGGTTATGTCCCCTTACAGTCACCGTATTGTCATACAAGGGAGAAAAAATGACTATAAAAAGTGTGATGTCCTGGCTATAGCTCTGCAGCTTGCATAACAATGGATTCAAGCACAGCCTGGAGACTAACACACTCATAACTCTTAGTCTGATGTCATAAATCATAGAAACAAGCTCTACAGTTATATACTATAACCCAACTTATACTACAATGTTGTTGGCAACATCTTCCCACATAATAGAGTGATTTTATGCTGTTTTCTTGGGCAGGGGGATAAGAAGGATCATGGTAGAATGGAGAGACTGATAAGGTTAAATACTGTAGGAACAAATTGTATGGTTTATTTCACTTATAAATATAGTCTTCAGTTGCATCCATTTACCTGTAAAAGCCTCAAATTTAACTTTATTTGAAGCTGAACATTACTCTATTAAAAAAAATCCTATCTTTTTACGCATTCCCCAATTGATGAAAATTTGTGTTATTTCCAAGATTTCACTATGACAAATTGTGCCATTTTAAACATAGGTGCAAATATGTCACTGTGGTATGATATTTTCAATTCTTCTGGAAAGAAACTCACAAGGAGATTAGCTGGCTTGCAAGGGTCTGCTAATCTTACTTTTTTTGAGGAAACTTCATATTATCTCTCTAGTATAAAACTGAAAGAGTAAATAAAATCCAAAAGGTACAATAGATAAAGGAAATTAAATGCTCAGCGGGAAAGGGCAACTGGGACAGGGAAAAAAAGAAAAGAAGAAAGGAAATGAAAGATAAGTACATATATACAGAATATCTAAGACAGTTGTATAATTAATTTCTATTAGCTCATTGAAAGCAACAGTTAGTGCTTATACTGTTTGAGCAGTTTTGCATACCTGTACCTGGTAATCTGAACAACTACTTTAAAGATAAGAATATGTGGTATACCAACCATTTTTAGTTTTGTATCATCTTACTTTGAAGTTATTTTTCATTATACTCAGCTTTTTTCTTCTCTTTCAAAATAAAGCAGATAGGTAGGTTCACTTTTCTTTGATCAAAGATCATTTTTCTCACCTCTAATTCAATGCAAAGCCATCACTAAAAACCTGAGTCTCATTACTAAATTACATATATATTGCAAGGTTGTGTGAGTTTTTAAGAGATCATTTTAATGAGGCTTCTGAAAGAAATATGTAACTCAAGTTATGGAATTGTGAAAAATCAGGCAGTTAATTCCAGGTGATATTTCTATTTCTAAACAGATAAATGTAAAATATTTTTCTTGAAGTTGACTGCCTCTTTCTTTCTTTCTTTCTTTCTTTCTTTCTTTCTTTCTTTCTTTCTTTCTTTCTTTCTTCTCTCTCTCTCTCTCTCTCTCTCTCTCTCTCTCTCTCTCTCTCTGCCTCCCTTCCTTCCTTCCTTCCTTCCTTCCTTCCTTCCTTCCTTCCTTCCTTCCTTCCTTTTCTTTCCTTTTTTTTTTCTTTCCTCTTTTTTGGTATTTACTACAGGTTCTACAGGATTTCACTACGTACGTTGAACTCCTACTGATTCTCCTATTTTCAGCCTCCCAAGTGCTATGATTATAGGCTCATGCCACCATGCCCAGTCTCAATTGCTATATCAATGCACCCTGGGGGTGGGACCTGCATGGCACACCAGGTATCAAACACCGGCCTCTGTGCTCTGCCTAAACAGGTGCTTTAGTCTGCTAAACTATCTGGCTGGCTCTGACTGCTTTTTTAAAATGTAAATTAGTCTCAGTCTCAAAACAAAGTACCTGAGCAAAGAGTATTTATTCCTTACCACATCAGAAAAGGAAATCTAACCTGATATTGGTAAACCTGTTTCTACATTTTAAATGTCCTAAAAATTTCATATTTTTTAAAAATGTGCAAATAATTAAATTTACTCACTGGATGAAAGATGTAATCATAAAGTGAAAGTGCTAAGGGAAACCCCACATCCCAGTGGACTCTGATGACTTCAGTGGTTACCAGCTTTACCACATTACCAGGTCACATATGACTTTTGCTCAGCAAGCAAAATTTCTGAGAAAAGTTTCATATCCAGAGAATTGAGTGCTATAACGACATCCCTGGTTATGTATCCAAAATAAAATGAGTAATGTTTTAGGAGATGAACACATCTTAAAGGATGTCTATAACCTGTTGAAAGATTAAAGTGTATTAAAAGAAAACGTGTTGGATCCATATCTACAGACTTCTCAACTACTTCAAGGAGTTTTGTCAGACTCTACCACAGCAAGCTGGCTCTTATGACTCTCTCAAGACAGCAAACTCATCTCTTGAAATTGAGCTCTGTGAAGAGCTCTCCAAAGAGAATTCATAGACTGCTACACACTTGAGACTGAATGTCATCAAGATTGTTAAGACTTTATGCTTGATGCTGTGAGATTTCTAAAGAAGTGAATGCTACCAATAAAAAATCAAAGATATAAAAATGTGAACTAACTGAGTGAAGCAAACAAGGAGATTTCTTAGTAATTAACTGAATCACTTAAAAGATACTGACCATTTACTATATGCTAGGCACTACCTTTTTGCATATTAATCTTCATTACCCTACAACAATACAAAGAAATGGCAATTTTCACTCAGTCCTTTGCTCCAAATTTTGAAGGATTGAGTGACTTGTCCAACATCTGCTTCCACTACCAGCAGACTGGAATTCAATGCAGGCATCCTGCCACTGAGATCCAAAGGTGCAGATATTGTGTGTACTGCCTCTCCCGATCTCCGATAGGTACCTCCCTGCTATAATCCTTCCCTCCCAGTGAAAGATGAAAATATAGCCTTGACAGTGATGGGATTTTGGTAGATGTTATGAACTCTGTCCATCCTATTTACAGAAGACCTTGAAATGGCTTGACTTAAGAATGGCCTTGAGGATGGGAGTCTTCTACTAAACACACTCTGGGCTATTTTGAGCTTGGAATTCATTTGCACTCCTAAAACTTTCGCTTGCCTTGCTCCTTCAGATCACTAGCTACAGTTCTCAGTTTTGACAGAAGTCAAATGAGGCAAAATCCTGTTGTAGCAGCTGTTCTTGGAGGACTTTTAGATTGACTGAAACCATGAGACACTGAATATAACTTCCTCTAATTCATTCACAAGGAAAATGGAACCATTGTTTAAAATCACCAGTGAAATGTATTGAAACTGACCCTAGTGATACATGTGAGTGGAATATTTCATTGTTCAAGTCTGTGTCTTTGAAAAAAATGTTCTAGAGAGCTTCACCTGAGTGATAATAGAAGCTAAGGGATTTTATAGTACTATACAGCACCAAAAGCAATAAATATTTATTGAGATCACTGCATGACTCTAATACTATCAATAGCTTCTACATCTCTGACCTCCATTAATGATGGACACACTGATTAAGCTGTAAATTTCCCTTTACAAAATCTGGTATAGGGAACATTATTATGGCCTTGAAAACATTTTGTTTTGTTTCATTTTTATGGCCATCCAGTGAGGGGGCATTCAAACCCAGAAGCTTGCTGACATAGAACAGTTTTTTAGATTATACTCCTAGCTGCCAATGTCTTACATTCATCTTTAATGTAAATTTTATTTTTTAATTGTCTAAATGAACTTACACAGCTTTACTCTACCATTATGATTCTTAAGTCTATCTTGTTCACTAAAGGAAAGGTGCTATTAAGTGCTCATTTCGATATGACCTTTGCCACAACTGGATTAAAGGCTGTAGCATTATCCCTGCTTCAGTAGGACTTTGTGAGAGGTTCCAGACAGAATAAATGTGGCTGACTCTATACATTAGGATGGGTAGACTAAACCAGAATTTTAAACCTTAAAGGAACATAAAATTGCAACATGTTCAAAGCTCGTTAAGTCATGTCCAGTAGCATTCTGGTTATGTTTTTCCAGTGACCACTGATTAAAACAGCATGTGGAGCAATGCACAACTAAATTATGGGAGGATTGTGAGTCTTTAGGGATCTGTCTGTGAATTTCTATCTTTGATCTAGCTATGAATTTCTTCTTTTCAAGTTGTTTCTTTTGAGACCTCAACGAAGCATCTTTTTTACTTTTTATTTATTTTTCATTGAAGAACAAATAGCAGTGAGACAGTTTCAAATCAAATTAAAAAGACAGATTCAATAATTAATACATTGCAAATTGTTTTATAATGGTTTGTTATCGTACAAGGTGCATACATAATACTCTACTTACAGACACTATTATAGCAGATGTCTCTAATCAATGAATTAAGAGAATATAGCTGTATACTTATTTTTTAAACCTGAATTATAGCACCATTTCAATAACTAATACTTTCTACCTTGTTATCTTCCTAGTGGTTGTCCACATTACTAGAAGAATTAATATCCTGTCCAGCCACTATCAGTGCAAATTGTGGCTCTCATAGAATTATGCAGAAACACTGCATATTTATCCTAACTGTGCTGTTTATACAAATGCATCATCTTCATTTGTATCCCCCTTTTTTTTGTCAAAGATGGGCACTCCATTGTCATTAAACCATTATAGGTGCTTAAACTCAGTGACACAATCAAACACAGTCCAGCAGTCCACTACAATAGTAAGTTATCTGAAGAAGTTGTGGACCGTAGCCTTTTACAGCTCAACTTACTATTATGGCCCCATGTTATATATCTCATTTTTATACTTTTCTGCTGGATGGTTCAAACTGAGATAAAGCAAGACCTATATAACAAAAAATGTACCTTTTGTGTCTGATGAGGTCAGTGAAGTCTCCTCAGGGTTTACCTTGTAAGCTTGAACGTCAATCTGTACATCCCTTGCCTGTGTCATCCATGTGGATGAGTCATGGCAATTGCTTGGCAGTTTGCTCTCTGTGAGAGCCTAAGAGAAAGGTTTCTCTCCATGTGACTCTTCCCAGGTACACTGTAGATCATTGATCACCTTCCTCTGTGGCTTCGTAATCTTGATCAGAAAATTTAGGGCACAACTGAGTTTCATGATGTTACAGTACAGTAAAGGTTCACCTATGTCCTGATCTTAAAAGGCTAGGGCCAAAATGTAGGCTAGCCTTGCAGCTCTTCTATTTCTCCAGTTTTGATCTGTGAACTTAGGTTGTTCAACATCCAGAAGAAAAGCTGCTTAGTACCCTGCAGCATATGCCATTCACTTTGCCCTATCTGACTCAATTGTTTCTAGTTGTTGTTGTACATTTCTATTTGTATTTCTTCTTTGACTTCTTATACTGGGGAGACTATACGATATTTGCACATGTGTGGCTGGTTTATTTCACTTATAAATATATGTTCCAGTGTCATCCACTGCAATATAAGTGCTTCAAGTTTATCATTCTTTACATCTGAGTAATACTCCATTATATAGAATACCATATCTTGTACAACCATTTCTCATGTGATGAATATCTTCGTTGTTTCCAAGATTTTTGCTATCACAAATTGTGCTGCTATAAACACAGGCACACATATATCACTATGACATAATGTTTTCAGTTTTTCAGGGAAAATTCTGAGTAGTGGGATAGCCAGCTTGAATGGGATTTCCAGTCCTAGTTTTGTGAGGAGTCTCCACATTGATTTCCACAATGGTTGTAGAAGTCTACATTCTCACCAGCAGTAGAGAACTGTTCCCTCTTTCCTATATCCTCTCCAACAATTGTTCTTCGTTTATTTCTTTATGATAGCCATTCTTTCTGGAGTGAGATAATATCTCATTGTTTTAATTTCCATTTCATGGATGACTAGTGAAGTGGAGCATTTTTTCATTTGTTTATTCTCTTCTTTAATTTTGTCCTCTGAGAAGTATGTATTCATCTCAGATGCCCATCTGAGTGCTTATTAGTTAGGATATTTTCAAACTTTGTGGGTTGTCTTTTCACTTTATTGACAATTTCTTTTGATGGGCAGAAACTCCTCAAGAAGAGTTGATCCCAGTTGTTGATTCTTGCAAGTATTTCTCATGCGAATACATTTTGTTCATGAACTCTTTGCCTACCCCATGTCTTCAAGAGTTCCTCCTAGTTTTTCATCCAGGAGATTGAATGTTTTGGCTTTAATGCTTATATCTTTAATCCATTTTTACTTTACTTTAGTGCATGGTGATAGAGCTAGATCAAGTTTTTGTTTTTGGCCCGTAGAATGCCAGTATTTCCAGCAACATTTGTTAAAGAGGCTATCTTTCTTCCAGTAAGCTTCTTTGGCCCCTTTGTCGAAGATCAGGTGGCTGAGTGTGTTTGCAGAGGCCTCTTCATCTTCTAATCTATTCTATTGATCTTCAAGTCTATATTCTAGCCAATACCATGTTGATTTTATCACAGTGACTTTGTAGTATAATTTCAAGTCAGGAATTGTGATACCTCTTGACTTGGCTTTGTTGGCAAGGATTGCCTTTGCTATTCTAGGTTCCAAATAAATTTTGCTTTTGTGGTTCCAAATAAATTTTAGGAATGATTTCTGTAGCTCTGTGACTTATGTTGGTGGCAGTTTGATAGGGATTGCATTAAATCTGTACAACAATTTTTGGAGTAAGGCCATCTTCACGATGTTGGTTCTTCATATCCGGGAGCAGGGAAATTCCTTTCATTTTCTGAAATCCTCTATGATCTCTTTTCTTAGGGTGTTGTAATTTTCCTTGAAAAGATCTTTGACTTCCTTGATTAGTTAATTCCAAGGTATTTCATTGTCTGTGGTGCTATTGTAAAAGTTATTGTTCCTCTAGTTTTCCTCTCAGTATGTTTGTTATCTGTGTAGAGGAATGCTATGGAGTTTTGAGTATTGACTTTGTATCCTGCTTTGCTATTGAATTTGTGTACAATTCTAGTAGCTTCTTGGTGGAATTTTTTGGGTCTTCCAATAAAGTATCATATCATCTGCAAATAGTGATAATTTAACATTTGTTTACCTATTCTTATTCCTTTTATTTCCAAGTCTTTTCTAATGTCTGTTGCTAATGATATCAAAACTAAATTGAATAGGAAGGGTGATAGAGGACATCCTTGTCTTATACCTGATCTAAGAGTAAAATATTTCAATATTTCCCCATTTAGAATTATATTAGCTGTTGGGTTGTCATAGCTGGCTTTTATCAAGTTAAGGAAGAGTCCATCTATTCCAATTTTCTGTAAGGTTTTGAACATGAATGAGTGTTGGACTTTGTCAAAAGCTTTTTCTGTGTCAATTGAGACTATCATATGGTTTTAGATTTAAGTCTATTAATATAGTGTATTACACTTTTAGATTTTTGAATATTGAACCATCCTTGCATCCCTGGGATAAGTCCTACCTGGTCATGGTGTATCATTTTTTTTATCATTTGCTGTATTCTATATGCTAGGATTTTATTGAGGGTTTTTGCATCTATGTTTATGAGGGAGATTGGCCTGTAGTTCTCTTTTCTGTGTGTGTCTTTCCCTGGTTTTGAAATCAGTGTAATACTTGCCTCCAGAAATGATTTCAGGAGGACTGCTTCCTTTTAAATTTCATTGAAGAGTTTGAGGAGTGTAAGGATTATATCTTCTATCAATTTCTTGTAGAATTTTGCTGTGAATCCATTAGGACCTGGACTTTTCTTTGTCAGTAGGCTTTTTATTACATTTCGTATTTCATTGGCTGTTATTGGTGTATTGAGAATTGTTTTTATCTTCTGGTTCAGTTTTGGTAATTTGTACCTTTCAAGGAATCTATCCATTTCTTGTGTGTCTTCTCTTCTGTGACCATAAAGATTCTCGAAGTAACTATTGATAATCTTCTGAATTTCCTCTGGATCTGTGGTGATTTCACACATTTCATTCTTATTGCTTGTATTTGAATGTTTTCTTTCCACTGTTTGATGCGGTTAGCTAGAAGCTTATCAACTTTATTTAGTCTTTCAATGAACCAACTTTTTCATTTGTGGATTCCTTGAACTGTTTTCTTCATCTCAGTTGAATTCATTTCTGCTCTAATCATTATGATTTCTTCCTGTCTTTGTGCTCTGGGTTTCGTTTGCTCTTCTTTTTGTAGTTGCCAGAGGTGCAACATTAAAGTTTGTTCCCATTCTGTTTTTGTAATGTGTGAGTTCATAGCTATGATTTTCCCTCTAAGAACTGCTTTCTTCACATCCCATTATTCCGGTAAGTTGTGATTGAATTTTCATTGAATTGTACATATTGTTGAATTTCTTGTTTAATAGCTTCTGTGACCCATTGATTGCTGAGTAGGGTGTTGTTTAATTTCCATGAATTTAAAGGGTTTTACTGGTTTCTTTTTTTGTTTATTTCCTGTTTCTTTGCACTGTGGTCAGATAATATACATAGGATAATTTATCTTTACTTGCATATACTGAAGCATGACCTCTGGACTACTGTAGTATCTTTTTTGGAAAATGACCCATGTACAGCTGGGTACATGTGTATTCAGCTATGGTTGGATGGAACACTCTGCATATGTCCACCAGGTCCTTTTGTTCCAAGCTCTGGTTCAGTTTTGCTACTTCCTTATTAATTTTTTGTTTGGTTGACCTATCTTTTTGAGATAAGGGTGCGTTACAGACTGCTGTTAACATTGTGATCTTAGATATTAGATTTTTCATGTCTCTTAAGATTTGTCTAACATAGTTGGGTGCTCCTGTGTTTGGTGCATAGAGGTTTATGAGTATTACCTCTTCCTCTTGAATTTTTCCCTTGTCCAATATATAGTGGCTTTCTTTGTGTCATTTGATCATTCTTGGTATGAAGCTGAGACTATCTCAGAATAGAATTGCTACTCTTGCTTTTTTTCTGAGGTGCTAGGCATGTAGTATTGTTTTCCATCCTTTGACTTTGAGGCTCTGAATGTCTTTTTGAGTTAAGTGTGTTTATTGTGTACAACATACGGTTGGATTTTGTTTCCTAATCTACTATGCCAGTCTATTTCTCTTAATTTGTGAATTGAGTCCATTTGCATTGATGATTATAATTGAAATGTCTTCACTTATGATTGTCATCATATTTACCTGCTGTTGTTTACTCATTTTTATCCTGTGTTTGTTTGTGCTGTTTAGCAGGTTCCTTCCATTTTCATTCGTGGAGTTCTGGTCCTTGTGTTCCCTCTCTAGAACTTCTTTCAGCAGTATGTGTAGATTCAGCTGTCTCTGAGTGTAGATTCAGCTATCTCTGAAAAGCCCCATCTGTGGCTCTCGGGGGGCTGGGGTGCACCTAAACACAAACCACAACACTATTTTGCCTTTGTGGTCATGAAGTGGTTTGCACAAATTCAGATATGATTTTCAAATATAAAGATTTCCTACACAAGAAGAGAGGCAATTTCTTTCTCATATCTCTTGATACGCCTAAAGTATATTATCTTAAATTCTTCCAACATACTTTTGTTTCCATGTTTTTGGTCAGATTTCTATAATATACCTATTCCCAAATCAGTTACAGGGTTTCATATGCTCATGATTAAGAAACTGAATTGCCTAAGTAAAAGCACAGCTTGGCATTAACAAACTTCCCTAGGTAGACACTGCCCATGTCTTTAGGGCTTTCATTATTGGAAAATGAAGTTAGTAACTGCATCTGCCCTGAATAGCAGGGTTTATATTTTAATGCAAACACATCAGCAATAAATGCATCTATTAATTTTTGAATCTAACAAAATAAATCCTACTATTTCAATTAGAGGAAGACTAGTGTAGCCTAAGAAAAGAGAGATTTAGATCTGGCAGGACTGTAGCTAATATTTCTTTAATGCTGTCATGAATGAAATCTAGATGAAGATGCCAAAACACCCTAGAAATGTTCTGAGAAAGAGACAACAAAGGATTCGCGCCTGACCCAAGAGGTTTGTTCCCCCATACCAGCAAGCACAGCCACTGAAGTCCTACCAGAGGGTCATAATTTGCAGTGAAATCAAAACATGATCTTTGCACATATAAGTAATGTGAGGTAGAGGAGAGTCATGCACTTTATTTTGTATCTACCTAACATTATAGCATGCTTTGCTCACAATTTTTAAATATACTTCAATATAATTTTAGTGTAACAGCAAAGGACACAGAAAAACGTGTCCCTTTGCACATGTTACAGAAATATCCAGAGAGCATTTTCAGTGTCAGGGTTTATTAGTTTCTCAGCAATGCAAGAATTTTTATTAAGATGGGAAGCTAAAGCAAAGCAGTCATATAGGTGTCCCCTTGTGCAGAGATGTCTGCCATTTCCAGGCTTGTACATTGCAAAGATCTTTCATACTCCTGTTAATTTTCAGGGTATGCCTGGGACCTCCACCAGCTTAGAACTCAGAGGGAATCAAGGCAAAACCTTGCATCTTCCCCTCATGTCCTTCTCCTTGTGTAGATAAAAGACGTAAGCACTAACCTAATAATCTATTTGAAAAAATAACCACTTGCTCAGTCTTCATCTTCTTTCAATTTAATGGTGTTTTATTTTATCAGGCACAATTTTTTTGAATTGAACATTTCTGGGAGGTATAAGTCCTTTTGAAGTTGTAGCATGAGAATTATGATTTGACAGTCTAGGTGTTCAAAGGTGTCAGAGGCAAGGCAAGATCTAATTAAGGATAGCAAACCCTGCTGGAGTTGAAGTTTATGTCCATTCACTCAAATGGGCCCAACATCTTTTCCAGCAGGCACACTGTGCCCTAAATGAAAACAATCCTCCGTGCCACTGCCTGTCATTCCCACAGTAAACTAAAGGTTCTCTCAATGCACCTCCCCTTTTATTGTTCAAGATTTCAATAGTAGCCTAACTGCCTGATTTTCCTACTAGTTGCTAAGGCACCTCCTTTATATTTTCTTATTTTATTTTTATAGGAGAAAGCAATCTGGTTCTTAGGTCAGTTTCCTAAATAGAAAACCTATTTATAAACCTACTTAAAAGTGTACATTTTATCTAACCGTCTATAGTTTCCGTTTTCCTTACTGTTACTATTCACTTTCACTATTCATATTCAGATCCTTTGACCCTCACAGATGGAGCCTTAGATTGTGATGTGAAGCAGACAGGTTGTTAGGAGGTAGGAGCTTCTCCGAAGAAGTGGCTTACTGCTTGTGTAACCTGGGAAAATGAATCTCCCTCCCTGGTTCCTCCCTTGAATGTTATTTCATGGATACTGCGAGGTGGGTAACTGTTCCTCTACCAGCCCCTGCGCAGCAAGGTCCTTCCCTTGAGCCAGCCAAGCGTGGCGTGAAACCCCTGAGAACATGAGCCAAACCATGCCTCTTCCTTACTCTGCAGATTCCATGCATTCTGTCGCAGCAATGAGGCAAGTGACCAAGACAGAATGGGAAAGTAACTTGTCCTTGGGAAAAGTAGGCCATCATCACCGTTAGGTAGGGGTTGTCCTACAATTATATAAGGAGACTTTATATTTTGAATATGCAGAGTGAGCACACATGCCATGAGGTCATAGAGATCATTCGTGTTCAGACAAGAAGTCCCTAGCCACAATGCAGCCACTTACCTGCAAGTACTCTTATTCACTAATTTACATTTATCATGGGAAGTCAGAGGGACTAGAGGAAATTTCTGAGCCCTGTAGATGGGGATTGCACAGCGCTGCAGCCAGAGAGCTGCACTAAGTGTCCTCAAAGAGGTCCTCTAGCTCTAAAATTTAATGACCATATTATGAAATGACTAATGTTATCTTTGTTTAGTGAGTTGGTTTTCCAAGTGATACTGATGATAATTTCAAATACTAATGTGTCTGAGTTACTTCCTTCATGGCAGAGACAAAATAACTGATACCCAAAAGTTAAAGAAGGAAAGCACTAAAGTTAGGTACAGTTTAGCTCACAGATTGTAGAGGTTTAAGTCCATAGCTCGATGGACCCAAGGCAAAGAGTCATGGTGGAAGAAAAACAGCTGATGGCATAGCAGACAGGAAATAGCAAGCCTGCCCTTCAGGGCCACTCACCTCTCCCTACCAGGCTTCACTTCCCAACCTTACACCCAGCTATAAACCATCAGTAGACCAATCCCAGGCCACACACCCGTGACTGAGCCTCCAACACTTGATCTACCCACTTTGCAAAGGCCCCATCTATGAGCCCATAAGACCAGTGGGAAGATGTGAGCCATAACACATGAATGAAGGAAACAACAATATATAATCGCAAGAATGATGCCTCTGTAGGTGCCATCATTTTAGCACCAGAGAAGATGTACATCCTCTGAGCAGAAAGAGCAACCACAACTTCCAAAAGTTTCTATATAGTTTTCCCTAATGCTTTCATGTCTACCACTCACAGCCAGCACCCATGTCTAAAGTAAAAGAGTGTCTCTTCCACTTGACACGCGAGTACAATATGGTCATAGTATCAAAATTTCTTTTAGTCTTATTATAGTACTGGAGAATATGTATGTATTTTTGCCTTTGAGCTGGTCTAATGTTTCTATTCACCCATTTGTTTGGATAAATCATAAAATTTGAGGTGTTTGTCATCTTAACATAACATCATTTTATCAATACTGCAGCCTGTTTCCATTTTTTCTTACCCTTGGTAGCTTTACGTTTTTTCCACATGATTACTTTAAAACATATCGTTTGTCTTTAATTTATTGTACCTCAAAATGTAATAAAACAACTTAATGTTATAAATGTATCTGTTGTCATGAGTGAAATACACAGAAATAAAATATTACAAGCATGAATATAAAACCTATCATTCAGAAAAAGGTAAGCTTGATACAGTTATGCAAGATGGGGCAAATGACTGAATATTACATAACTATACTGTTAATCTGAGCAACAGGTTTGATAATAAAAATAGATAATATTATTCGGCTATCTGGTTTTGAAAATAGGTATCTTATGTATTGTTATATGTTACCCTGTTTCTATCTGTTTTTGTTTTTCTTCTCTTGTTTTTACTCTTCAAAAAAAAATAAAATTATAAAAAATAAAATAAAATAAAGTTCTGTATACAAGACAAAAAAGAAAGAGGTAAGCTTGAAATTTTGGGAAGTATGTCCTAATATTAATTGTCTACATTTTAAATGTGTTAATGAATATTTATTTTCCTGTATTAATTTCTTTCCACAGAATTGGAATTATACAGCACATAAGACTATATCTTCTGTATTAACTTGTAATTTGAGAGGTCATTTTACATGCTATTTAATTGTCCTTTTAGGCTGGGGAGGTAGCTCAGTAGAATAAATGCTTGCCTGGAAAGCACAAGGTCTTGAGTTCAATCCCCAGCAACACAAAACTAAATGAATAAATAAATAAATATGATTGTGTATTCCAATTTGTGGATGTACAGAAGCGAAATAGATGTACAGATGCTTCTCAGTTTGTAACAGATTTACATCCTGAAAACTCTACAGAAATTAAAAATATGGTCAGGTGAAAATCCATTTCACGAGTCTGGGCATGGAGGCACATGCCTCTAATCCATCCTAGCACTGGGGAGGCTGAAAACAGGATGATCATTGAGAGTCTGAGTTGCATAATGATACCCTGCACCAAATATATAAATGAAAATGCATTTCACAGAGCTAATCTGATGAGCCTCTGAGCTTAGCAGCACACACACTATGGACGATTGGCTGACTGGGATTTTCTGACCTGGAGCAGAAGCTCACTGTCACCGACTATGGTCGCAGGGGAGTGGTAACATTAAAGTACACCAGCCAGACCAGAGGAAAGATAAAAGTTTTTCACTCAGAGTGTGGTTCTTTTTGACTGTGTATTGCTTTTCTACCACCATAAAATTTTAAAAAGGGTTTAAGTAGTATGATCACAAACAAAACCAATCTGTAGCATATTGAATGCTGACCCTCAGAAGATTCAAGCCTATATCTAGAACTCTGAAACAGATAAATGCTATCTTATTCGGAAAAATTGCATCTGCAATTTAAAGATTTTGGGAGACTGATGCCATCCTGGCCTAAACCCCAGTGTCATGTGTCTGATGGGAGGCACACAGAGCAGACAGCAAGGCTTGCAGGAGGACCAGGCAATGTGACTACAGATGCTGAAATCTGATGGATCCCTTAGTTTCCAGAGAGGCTGCAGCACTGCTACACCTAATGTAAAATTTCTGGCCCTAAGTATGAAAGAATTAATTTTGGTTTTAAGCTACCAAATTTTTGATAATTTAGCAGCTATTTGCCTAGCAGCTCTAGGCAAATAATACAATAACCACCTTAATAGTGTTACACACTTGCATTCATTCCAATCCTAAAGATTTCAAAACTGTAGTACATTTGTCTTTATATCTAATTTTGCACTGCATATTTAAATAGTAAAGTGAAAAGTGTATGCACATTATAAGATTGCCTGTAGAGAAGTTGAAATAGTTTTATGCTCAAAAGTCATGTAGGGTTCAATCCCCAGGACTGCCGTGCTGGCTCCACCCCTGAGACAAGCTGAGATGGCAATTGAGACTGGGTGTGGTGGCGCCCTCCTGTAATCCCAGATCTTGGGAGTCTGTAAACAGGAAAATCACCACAAATCCGATCTAATAGTGAGACCCTGAGGACACTGTAGACCCTTCCCTAAAAAAATACAACAAAAATGTATGTAGGATAGCACACATGTACTATAATCTTTCTCTTAATATGCATGACAATACAATTCATATACTTAATAGGAGACAGACACTTTGATACTTGAACTTGAGCTATTTGAATTATTGGCATATTTGTCTATTTTAAAAGCCTATCAGAGTTCTTTAAAAATCAAATATAAATTTACCGTTTTTCATTTGGGTTGGTTATGCAAAAATGCTGTATATTAGTAGTAGTCTATGTTAGTTTTAAACTATCTGGAAAATTGGATGTTGCTAGCATTTCATTTGCCTATCAGTTTATCATAGTTCATCATGCAATTTTTTAATGTTTTCAAATAATATGATCCTTCATTTTGTATACACACAGATATTTATTTCACATTTTGTGTATATTGCAGTCATTAATATCTTGATATAAAAATATGAGATTGAAACATAACAGGCAAATAGATTAAAGGGCTGAAATTTTATACATTTGCGTAGTAAGGTTTTGTTTGGCTAAAAAATAGGACAGAGATTTTCCAGGTAGTTGGGATAGATGCAGTGAGTCAACTGAGAGCCTGCTGTGCTGACTACATTCCGATCCAGATGGTCTGGGTATCTGAGACCTGTAGAGGAAAGAGTTGAAGTTAACACCTGGAAGCTCTGTTTATATGTGGAACTTGCCTGGGGACCTACAAGTACAGGTGAAATTGTCTGCTGAGAAGAAAAATGTTCTTTTGCTAAGTGACCCTTTTAGCCTGAGGACCACAAGGAGACCGTTCCTTAGATAAATATACTGATAGTCTAACAAAAAGCTGCAGGAAAATGTGGCTTTGGTATGTCATGTCACAGGAAGTCCTTGGTGGTTAGTCACCATGTTTAGGGGAAAAGTTCTGACTTGTGCAATGGAACAACAGGATGCTCCACAGGGTCTGCTGCTGACAAATGGGCTGTGAAGACAGGTGCAGTCTAGTGAGTCTCAAATGGGTCTATGTAAGATTTTCTAGGAGTTGTAGTTTCTATGTAGACAGGGAAGAACAATAGTTGGTAATGTCTGAGTCGACAGCATTCCATACTACCTCCCAGGATAATGAAGCTTACCGAAACTCAGCCCACCTGAATGTCATACCTCTGTGGTGCCCTTAGGAACCCCACTAAAGCAAGAGGAATCCATTTCCAACTGAGCGCTTGGCAGCTCCTCTCAAGAGCCATCCAAATGAACTTTGCTTTTCTATTCATTCATTTGATTTTTTAAAAAATTTCAGTTAATAGCTTTACCTTACACTCATCATTGATGCTTGAAATCACAGCCACCCTTGACTCCTCTTTCCATGATTAATTTCCATTCTAATTACTCAGGGACCAAAATCTCTTGGATTTGACCTTGATAAGCTTTACTATTTATTCTCTCTCATTGTATTTACTACCAAAGAGAATATTGAAATATTATTGACATGAGTAAAAACTATCGAAATAACTTGTAAACTGGGATTTTTACTTTCCAAAATATAGGAAACACTTCTGGACCTTGCTATGGTCCAAAGGAGTCCACATTTGTAATCTCAAGGAAAACTTATTTGAATTCCAGTTATTTATTGCAATCTACCACTTACAGTGCAACACGTGGTGAAAATAAAGACATTAAGACATACTTGTAGTTGTGGGGCTACAAGAGAGTCCTAAGTCCAGCTAGTATGATAGCTAACTAGAATAAAAGCCTCAAACTGGGGCCAAACCTTGGTTTTTATAATTCATGAAGAGAGGAGTGGCTCAGGGATAAGTATCAGAGAAAGTTGGAAAGTACATGAGTACTGTGAGTTGGGCTAGGCAGGAGGCCTGATAAAACCCTACAACATCCAGAGAGTGTGAGAGAGAGATGGAGAAAGATTAATCTGCATATCACAAATTACATTAATATCTCAAGTATAAGGTGCAATGTTTTGGCTCTGATGTATGAGCTGCATGTCTGAGGTGTCATGGTCTCTTTCTTGAGGTTCAATCCCAGCAAACAGTGTGGAGTCATTCAGCTTACCCATGCATACTAGTTAGAAACTTGTGGTAGGTAGGCAACTGGTGGTCAACTTATAACAACAAGATGAACTGAACAACTGTAGGGCTGGGTGTAGGAAGACCACCAGAGGATTGTTGCCAACAAAATAATATAAGTTGGAGAAGAAGAAGAGCTCTTAGTGCTGCTGTCTATTGTCATATTGTCTTTCCTAACAGAGACTTGGCTGTTCTCATTGTCAAAGGATCTCATAACATTATTATCACTGAGAATGATGATGGTTCACTTTGGGGAGCTCTTATCCTTAAACATTGCTTCCTGGTTCTGGAGTGAAAGATGGTGCACCGTTCATTGTCCTGAAGAAACTCTTCATGCTGGCTTTCCTGATATAGACTAGACTATTGTCATCTTTGGAGGAGTTCAGGACCTCATTGTTACTGAGGATAGTTGTGCTACTTTTCAGGCAAACTCTGGTTCTAAGATTGAGTGTTGTGTCCTGGATCCAGTGTAGCTCCTTCAACATGGTAGAACAGATGTTTCTAGCTATCACAGACTTTCTAGCTTCCATCATTGACCTTTAGACCTTCCCTGTACAAATCCATGAAATAGGCCTTCATGAGATACTGTCATGGTCTCAGGGCCTCCAGTTTGATTAATGGTGTTGGGGCAATTGATGTGGGCTTTAGGTCTTTAGCTGGACCCTTTCAGGACATTATCATGGGATGCAAGATCCCAGATGGATTCTTTGGCTTTCAGGGTATGGACAGTCATCCTGTACTCTCTTTTTACGTGACTTTTTGGGTGACTATTATAAAACAATCCTATAAATTATGTGTCTTGGGGGAACTTCAGCCACAAAATTATAATCCCATCCAGCAAATCCAGAGACCAGGATCAGAAACTCTGTGCCTGTGTCCTCTCTTTCTCCTCTAGTTTCCCAAAGTTTACATGATCCTCCTTGGTCCTCCAGCATGGACTCTAGTTTCCTTTTAACCTACTTAGTTTCATCCATCGTTCTTAAATTTCCACACTACTGAGTAAAACCATTTTACCTAAGGGAAACACTTTGCACAGAAGCTCCTAATTTATAATCCATTACATTACATAATTGTAAATTTTGCTACTACAGTTTAAGGTGTAAATTAATAGTTACCAGTTCGTTGGTTTTTAAATAGTGTTTAATGCTATTGTTATTGCTAGTGATAAAGCTTTAGCTAAGATGTTGTATCTGTTCTAATCAGTTATTCTCTCTTCAATAACAATAATGGGTGTGCCTGGGAGATAGCTCAGTAGAAAAAAGTGCTTCCCTGGCAAGCACAAGGGCCTGAGTTCAATCCCTGGTTCAAAAAAAAACAAAAAACAAACAAACAAACAAAAAAAAAAAAAACCAATGATGGTATTCTCTGGGGTAAAAGTCTCACCACAGCCTCACATTGAACAGCTGAGTGTTGAGCCAAGCAGGTACACCTACATCTCATTCTTAATTAACTGGAGAGGTAGGAATTAGGAACAGACAAAAATCAAGAATCTCCTATACACAGAAGACATGACTGAAGAACAGACCTTTCCAAGAAAGGACTTGATAGGAGTGATGCAGCTACCTACTACAAAAACTTAAAAGGATCAATATAGAATATAAAATAAAAGTTTTAAAAATAGAAAATGACAGGATGAAGGAGCAAAACACAATCTCAAGCCTCCAGCCCACACAGAACAAGTCCAGTAGTTGACAAAGTAGAGGAAAGTAAAGACGCACACCTGAAATCCCTGAAATGGTAGCAACCCAAGTAAAGAAACAAACCTGTGAGGCTATAGATGAAATTAGATCAGAAATAATCACTGAGGATTAAAAGACAGACCACAATTATAAGGAAATGCTTAGTAAATCTAGAATGGGGACAGTCTTGACATGAAACTGGGAAACATCAATCAGAAAGAAATGCAATACACAAAACAAATTCAAACAGATGCTGTTGAAATTAAAAGTTCTATTAAAAGCAAGCACAACTACTTGGACAAAATTGAAGATAGACTTTTAGACTTTGAAATAAGGATCATAGCTAGTGATCATAAAAGGAGAGATCTCTCAAAAATAACAAATGATTAAGAAATAATAATTCAACAGCTGGAAGATAATAAAAAGAAATTCAGCATAGGACTTGTAGGTACCTATGAAAATGCAAGCGTGAACACAAATGGCATAACAAACTCTTTGCAGCAGTAATAGCAGAGCATTTCAAAACTTGGACAAAATCTGACACACAGATAAATGAGACATATATAACTCAAGTTAAAATGACCAAACTAAGCCTACCCCCAGACATATAAGAGCTGAGAAATGTAGCATAAAAACAGAGAAAAGAAATAGATCACCTAAAAAGGAAAACCCATCAAAATCATGGAAGACTTCTCAACAAAAACCCTGCACTCAAGAATAGCTTGGAGTGATATGTATCAAATCCTGAAAGAAAACAACTTCCAATTCAGATTGATGCACCTTGCAAAATATCTTCAGAAATTAAAGAATAAATAAGACACTTCCATGACAATGAATAATTGAAGATATTCATGACCAACAAAGTATACCAAAAGATATTGTATCCAGATAAAAATAATCAAAATTGCAAGAACAACAACAGAAAAAAAAGAAAGGATGTCAAACAATTAAACAGAGAAAAACACAGAAAGAGCAACGGGAAAAAAATAAAACATGACAAAGATAAGCCAATATATAGAACTTCCAACCATCCATGTAAATGGAATGTATTCGTCAATCAAAAGAAACAAATTGGCAGATAGGTCATTGAAAAAAATCCAACAATATGCTATATACAAAGAACACATGTAACCCGAAAATAAATTCATAGACTGAAAGTCAAAGGATGGAAAACAGTACTCCATATAAGGAATCAAAAAAAGAAAAAATGCAGAAAATAGCCATTCTGTTTGCAGACAATGTGGACTTCAAATCAAGAATGATGAAACCAGATAAAGGTCACTATTTACTTGTTAGGGGACACTTCAAGGGCAGGAGACAGGAATCACACTGCATGAGCACCAAAAGAGAAATAACAATAAATGTGAAAAATAAAGTAAGACCATAAAAATAAAATCACACAACTGTAACACAGGACCTTAATACCCCATTGTAACAAAGAGGTAGAACAAATAGACAAAAAAAAAAAAAAAAAAAAAAAAAAAAAAAAAAAAAAAAAAAAAAAAAAAAAAAAAAAAAAAAAAAAAAAAAAAAAAAAAAAAAAAAAAAAAAAAAAAAAAAAAAAAAAAAAAAAAAAAAAAAAAAAAAAAAAAAAAAAAAAAAAAAAAAAAAAAAAAAAAAAAAAAAA
>PVKA01004485.1:0-16579 GCA_004027165.1 Ctenomys sociabilis | reverse complement strand
ACCTCAGAGAACATCCTCAAATAAATGCAAAGCACTTGAAATCATCCCATGTTTCAATAAAATTGGAAATCAATGGCAAAAGGAACTACAAAAACTCCATTAATACATGGAAGTTAAATAACACTTTCCTGAACAACCAATGAGTCACAGTTGAAACTAATGGTAAAATTAAACAGTACTGAAATTAAAGGAAATTGCATATACAACTGTCTTAGTTGCTCTTCTTTCATTGCTAGGACAAACATCCAACACTCAAGCTTAAGGAAGGAAAGGTTTATTTAGCTCACAGTTACTGGAAGTTTCATAGTTTTGAGCAACCTGAATTACATAGCAAGACCTTCAGACACTGCAATCCTGCACTCTGGGATCTGGAAGAGAGGCTGTGTTTTTGCTGTACCCAGGACAATCCACTCCATCCCTTCAAAAGAGGCCACCAGGCCTGGGACAGGGGTAGGGAGGCACATGCTGTCAGTTTAAAAGTTTGTGCCTCTCTGGTCTTGTCCCTCAAGCCCTGTCCTGGTCCTCTGGCCACAGCCCCAAGCCACTCACTCACTCACTGCTCCTCCAGCAGCTTCTTCCCCATGACCCACCTGTGACTTTTGGGGGACAACTAGACACTAACTCTAAGAACAACACTCTAGAACCTGTACAATGCAATGAAAGCACTTGTACAACAGAAATTCATAGCAGCAAATGCTCACATGAGGAAAACAGAACAAACACAAATAAACAACATAATGTTGTATTTCAAACAGAAAAAGAAGGGTAAGTCACGTTCAAAGCCCACACAAGAGAGAAAATTCTAAAGATGAAAATGGATTAAAGCTCTAACTATTAAAACAGAAACACTAAACCTACTGGAAGAAAAAGTAGATAAAAATCTTGAAAACATATGTAGAGATTCCTCAAAAAGAGAAGATTAGGGGTCCCATTCAACCCAGGTATTCCCCCTTTATGGTCCTTCATGCAACAATTTAAAAAAACCATAGCACAGTGATAAATGTGCACCTATGTTTATAGAAGCACAATTTATAATACCTCAGTTTTGGAAACAACTCAAATGCCTGTCAATTGAAGAATCAATAAAAGGTGTGTGTGTGTGTGTGTGTGTGTGTGTGTTTTAGATAATGAAATACTAGAGAAACATAAAGATTAATCTTGAGACTTTCATAGGTAAATGGATATAACTTAAGACCACATTCATTAGTGAAATAATCAGTCTCACATGTGTGAGCTACACATTGTTTTCTTGGTGTGAAAAATTGAATGAGTAAATGAGATCTAAAATGTACAAAACAAATTATAAGTTGCATTGTAGATTTTGGAAATGGTAAGAATCTGTTAAAAAGGAAAAAAGAAGTAGGATGAGGGAAAGGCAAACGGAAGAAAGAAAAGAAGAAACTATGCAAGGTAGTTTTATTATTTGTGTTTCTTAGTTCATAGAAAAGTAAGATTTGTGCTAATATCAAGTGAAGATCTTTTATGCCTATATCTTGTACTCCAAGTAATTAATTTATAGATAATTATATGTAGTGAATGTTCAAATTTAATTTAATTTAATTTTAAAGCATACAAAATAGCTAAAAGCTAAAAGAGAATCAGGGTAACATACTATGATAGATATGTTACGGATTTTCAAATTAATAATAGAAAATTAACAATGGTTATGATATTACCTAATTTTATTATCATATCTGTTGCTCAGATTAATAGATATAGATATGCAAGATGGAAAAATAATTCAATATTAATGCTTATTTTAATAAACCTTATTTTTCTTGTATTTTTCACTTTTTTAAATATTTAAAGAGACTATAACAATTGCTGATAAGACATTAGAAATGGTACACACTTAGAAGATCAAGATGAGAGGATTTCAACCATGGTATTTGTATTACACATTGCTATACTTAATGTAGTTACTTAGATCACAGGTATCAGAGTAAAAATTTGGAACATCAGGGCTGGGGAGATAGTTCAGTAGAATAAGTGCTTGCCTGGCAAGCACAAGGTCCTGAGTTCAATCCCTGGTACTACAAAAAAATAAAAAATAAAACCGAAGAATGAAATTTAATTTTTTGGTGGAACCAAGGATTGAACTCAGGCCCTTATGCTTTTGAAGGAAGTGTTTATTTCACTGAGCCATCTCTCTGCCTCCCTCCCCTTTTTTGTGAAGAATGAATTTTTTAAAAATTGAAAACATCAAGTGTTTTAAACAAACTGTTGGAAATTATTAGAACAATAATCTCACTCTTGCTGAGTATATACTTGCATGATTATTCCTTCTTTTTTCCTATCTTTTATCCTTTCCCTCATCTTCTTTGTTTATTCCTTATTTTCAGTGTATTTCTGTTTTACTATCTAGTATACTTTTCAGGTTTTATCTAGTCTTTCAGGTTCTTTCACTCAGGAGACAATACACAGTGGGTCTGATCTATTTCATTTAAGATTGTAGTCACTAGTTGTATCCACATACAAAGGCCTCGAGTTTGCCTTTCTTTATAGCTAAGTAATAATTCATCATACAAAAAAAATCTTTTTCATCCATTCCTCAGGTGATGGGCATTTTGGCTGTTTCCAAAATTTGGCTGTAACAAATTGTACTGCTATAAATATGATGCACATATATCACTATGATATGACATTTTCAATTCTTTTGGAGAAATAACCAGAAGAGGGGAACAGCTGGGTTGTATAAAATTTCAAGTCCCAGTTTTTTGAGGAATCTCCATACTACTTTCCAAAGTGTGTACAAGTCTACATTCCCAACAGCACATGAGAAGGGTTCTTTTTCCACCACAGCCTCTCCAGCATTTGTCATTAGCTGATTTCTTTATAGTAGCCATTCATTTTGGGGTGAGATGGTACCTCAATGTTGTTTGAATCTGTATTTCTCAAGTGGCCATGATGTGGAACAATTTTGCACATACTTACTTGTATTTCTTCATCAGAGAGCTGTGTATGCATCTCAGATGCCCATTTTTTGATTGGGTTTTCAAATTTTGTGGGTTTAATTTTTTTTTTTTAGTTATTTATATATTCTAGATAGAAAGTCTTTGTCTGATTGATTATTGGTTAAGATAATGTTTCCCGAATTGTGGATAGATTTTTCACTCTTTTGGTGATTTCTTTTGACATGCAGAAACATCTTGATACAATTAGTTCCCATTTGTTGAGTCTTTGAAGTGTTTCCCATGCATTTGGTTTCTGTATATGAACTCTAATGACCCCTATGTCTTCAGCATTTCAAGCTACATTCTCTTCTAGGAGATTTAGTGTTTCTGTTTTAATGTTAAGATCTTTAATCCATTTTTGACTTTAGATTAGTGCATGGCAACAGATCTAGATCTAGTTTTAGTTTTTGGCATGAGGCGAGTCATTTTTTCCAGCACCATTTATTAAACAGGCTATCTTTCTTCCAGTGAACATGTTCAGGCCATTATCTAAGATAAGATGACCAAGTGCGATTGCAGTAGTATCTGCAGGTTCTAATGTATTCCATTGAACCTCAGGTCTGTTCTTTAACTGTACCAGACTGATTTTGTCACAGTAGCTTTGTAGAATAATTTCAAGTCAGGGATTATGATATCTCCTGGCTTGCTTTGTTGCCAATTATTGCCTTTGCCATTCTAGGTTTTTTCTGGTTCCAAATAAATTTTAATAATACTTTCTATAGATCTGTGAGGTATGCAGATGGTATTTTCACAGGGACTGCATTAAATATGTATATAACAATGGCAATATGATCTTTTTCATGATGTTAGTTCTTCCTATCCAGGAGCAAAGAATATCATGCCAATTTCTGAAATCCTCTTCAGTCTCCTTTTGCAGAGTGTTACAATTTTCATTGTGTTGATCTTTTGCTTCCTTTGTGAGGTTAATTGCTAAGTGCTTCATTTTTTTGGATGTTATTTTGACGGGTATTGTTTCTCTGATTTCTCAGTTTGATATCTGTCTAGAGGAATGCTATTGGTTTTTGGGTGTTGATTTTGCAACTTTCTGTGCTACTGAATTTGTTTATTAATTCTAGGAGCTTTTTGGTAGAGTTTTTTGGGTCTTCCAAGTAGAATATCACTGAATAATAGTTTAACATCGTTGTGTATTCTTATTCCTTTAATTTCTCTCTTGTCTAATGACTGTAGCTAATGAATCCTATATTGGATAGGAGTGGTTATAGAAGACATTCTTTTCTTCCACCTGATTTGAGAGTAAAAGCTTTCAGTATTTCTCCATTTAAAATTATGTTGACATTTGGTTCATCATAGAAGGCTTTCAACAGATTGTGGTAGAGGTCATCTAAATAAGTGTTGGACTAGTCAAAAACCTTTTCTGAATCTATTGAGATGATTAGGTGATTTTAGTTTTGGCACTAGTGATACAGTGTAATATTTATATAGGGATGTATATGTTGAACCATCCTTGCATCCCTGGGTGAATTCTACCTCATCATGGTGTACAATCCTGTTGGTGATTTGCTGCATTCTATTTTGTAGCTATTCAATGAAGATTTTTGTGTCTATGTTATGAGAGAATTTGATCTGTCATTCTCTTTTTTTGGTTGATTATTTCTCCGGTTTTTGTTTCAGTATAATACTTGACTCCAGGAGTGATTTTGGAAGTACTGTTTCCTTTTAAATGTCATTGGAGAGTTTGAGGAGTATTTAGATCAAATCTTCTCTAAATTTCTTGCAAAATTCAGCTGCCAATGTGTCAGGACTTCCTATTTTGTTTTTTGGCAAGTTTTTTTTTTTTTTTTAATTACATTTTCAGTTTCATTGCCTGAAATTATTTTGTTCAGTTTCAGTGTTTTCTTTATTCAGTTTTGGTAATTTCTGCCTATCTATAGGAATCTGTCCATATTTTTCTGTGTCTTCGCTTCTATGCAAGTAAAGATTTCAAAATAGCTATTGATGATTTTCTGAATTTCCATAGGACCTGTGGTAATTTCTCACTTTTTATTCCTTATTACTTGCATTTGACTGTTTTCTTTCCTGTTTCAGATGAAACTCGCTAGGGGATTATCAATTTAATTTAATCTTTCAAAGAATCAGCTTTTTGATTCATCGATTCTTTGTATTTTTTAGTCTCAAATGCATTAATTTCTGCTCAAGTGTTTATAATTGCCTCCCCTCTTAGACTTTTACCTTGGTTGGCTCTTCTTTTTCTAAATGCTGGAGGCTAAGCATTGGGGTGTTTATTTGTTCTTATTCTGTTTACCTAGTTTGTGAGTTCACAGAAATAAATTTCCCTTTGATAACTGCTTCCTTTGTGTCCCACAAATTTCAGTAAGTTGCATTTGAATTTTTGTTGAATTGTAGATTCTGATTAATTCCTTGCTTAATTTAATCTGTAACATGTTGTTTTCTGAGAAGGGTGTCATCTATTTTCCATACACTTATGGGATATTTGTGGTTTCTTTTGTCATAAATTTCCAGTTATATTGCACTGTGGTCAGATAATATGCATGGGATAATTTCTGTTTCTTGCGATTATTTAAGCATGATCTATGGGCTAGTATGTGGTCTACTTTAGAGAACATGTCATGCACAGCTGAAAAGAATATGTGTGCAGATATTCTTCTGTGAAACACTATGTATGTACTGAGTCCAGTAGTTTGTAGCTTTGGTTCACTTCTGCTACCTCTTTACTAACTTTTTTGTGTGCCTGACCCATCTATTTGAGATAAAGGAGTGTTAGGGTCCTGTGTTAAGACTGTGATACTGGTTATTACATTTTTCATGTACATTAAAAATTGTCTTATATAGTTGGGTGCTCCCATATTTGATGCATACATATTTATGACTATTATGTCTTCCTCTTGAATTTTCCCCTAGCTAGTATTTGGTGACCGTCTTTATCACTACTAGTTTGACATTCAGATTTTCAACAGGACAGCTACCCCTGATTTTGTTCTGAGGTCCTGGAGCATGTAATATTGATTTCTATCCTTTGACTTTCAGACTATGAACTTCTTTATAGGCTAAATGTGTTTCTTGTGTACATCATACTGTTGGATTTTCTCTCAGTCAATTCTACTAAAATAGTTCTTTTAGTTGTTGAATTGAGTCTATTTAGATTGGTAGTTATAACTGATATGTATTGACTTAAGTTTATAGTATTTCTTTTTTTTTTTTCCTCCTTCTGGCTCTCTACTTTCTCCTGCATTTAATATTTTCCATGATTTGTAGTGTTTTTTCCATTTTTGTTCTTGGAATTGTGGTCATTTTGATCCTTGCCTAGAATTTCTTTTAGTAGTCTGTGTAAGGGTGGTTTGATTGTTATGAATTTATTTAGTTATTCTTTGTAGTGGAAACACTTTACTTCTCCATTAAACTTGAATGGAGTTGAAATTTGTTTTCTTGTAGGACTTGCTATACTTTACTGCATGCTTTCCTTGACCTGATGGTTTGTGAGGTGAAATCTGTCATTATTCTGATGAGTTTTATCTTGCACATGATCTTTTTTTTTTTTTTTTTCTCTCTCTCTCTAGTTGTTTTAACAATGTTGTTCTTCTTCTCAATTTCTGGGATCATGATTATGAGATGTCTGGGTGCAGTTTTAATTGGACTGTTATCATCTGAAGCTCTAGATGCCTCAGTTACCTGGCTGTGGTATTATTTTTTCAAATTTGGGAAGTTTTCTACTATTACTTCTGCTCATATTCTTTTTATGTCCTTTGTGTTGGTTCCTTCTTTCTCACTGATGCCTATTAGTCTTATGTTCATCTTTGCATCATCTTGCAGCTGTTGAATTATTATTTCCTGGTTCCTTGTCATTTATAAGAGATCTCTCACTCTTTTGCTAACTGCATTTCTGTCTTCAATAGACAGTATAATAGTCTGTCTTCGTTTTCATTCAAATGGTTTTGCAAAGTTTTAATGAAGTTTTTAATTTGCTGTATATATGTTTAAATCTTTTTCATGCATCCTATTTTGTTCCTGTATTGCTCATTCAAGGTTTCCATCATTTTTCTATTGTACTCTATTTGGCTTCTTTAGAAATGCTTAGTAATTCTTTTGTTATACTTAAAATTTCATTTTTCTTTGCCTGGGAGATTATTTCTTATCTCATATCCTCTATACCTTTCTGAATTTGTTTCTTTAGTTGCTATTATTTCAGAGATTTCAGGTATGTAACTTTTAATTTCTTGTATGCTGATATCTTTTAGGTTTGTTTTGGGTGGACTTGGGCCCTCAGATTGCATTTTCCTCTTTCTTTTTTGTCATTTTCTATTTCAGAGAGAACTCTTAACTTTGATTCTTGTGATACATTTTTGTGAAATTTTGATAGTAGCTACCTGTATCACTGCAATGAGAACCTCTCTGTAAAGGGACTGTTCCTTAGGCATCTGGCCTGTGTCAGAAATTCTTGTTTTATGTGTGTCCCAAAATTTTGCCTTCTCTATTTATTTGGAGTGATATATTTGTTTCCATTTGGCACTGTTATGTCCTTCAGTGTAGGATTTTGGAGAGATTATTACCCAAGTGACTTTCAATATTACCCAAGGAAGAACATTTGGTTAAGGAAGATATGGTACCCTAATTATAGTAGTTCTATTAACAATACCAATAACAGTTAGTGAAATGTAGAAATTGAAGAAGTTTTGTAGGTAGTAGTTTTGTAGTTTTGATTGTAGGAACAAACATTTTAGCTATATAAGAAAGCAGATTACAAACTGGAAATTTATATTTAAATTAGTTCCCTTGATTTCTGTCTGGGCACCTCTTCTTGATGTACCTAGAGTCTTCTAGATAGATTATTTTACCCAGATTACCTCCAGCCTCCTCCAAACTGTGAGGATCCCCCCATAGGTCTGGGCCTCATCCTCGGGCCTTCTCAGCCTAGCTGTAAGCCTCAGGTCACTGAGTTTAATTTGAGTGAACTGAACCTTGACTGGTTGTGGCTGGCTTGGGTCTGGTTGCTATACTCTCCTGTTTCTGGGTGTGCCCCACTGAAGTGGACCCTGCAAATCCTGTATGCACCCCCCTGAAGTGGAGTGGGTTGTTCCTTCTGGATTGTAGCTTATTATTAACTTATTATTGACTATTGTCCATCTCTTATTACATTGCCATGAAATTTGTTGTACCTTTTTTCCATTAAAAAAAACTTCTTGAGACTAGTGGAGGAAAAAAAAAAAAAAAGAATTTCTTCTCTCAACTCCCCATTTCTGCACCCTGATTATTCAATCAAATGTTAATCATAGTACTGCTGTAAAGGACCTTGCATGTGGAATTAAAATTACAAATCAGGTGACTTGAAAAATGTAAGATATCATTAGATTATCCAGGAGTGACTATGTAATCAAATGAGGTCTTAAAAGCTGAGAGGGGCCTATCATTTGCAGAGTTATGGTTGAAAAGAATTAAAAGAAATTTAAAGCAGCAGACAGACCCAAGCAAATGCTTGCTGGAGTGGATCCACACAGAAACCTTAGGAGGAAGCCAATCATCCCCAAGAGTAAAGTGTAGGCCCAGAGGAGTACCAAAAAAGAATTCTTCATTCTATGACTCCAAGCAACTAGGTCTGAACCCTGACCTGAGTGAGCTTTGAACTACACACATGTATGAGCTTTCAGCAGGACACACTGCTGCTAATATCTTGCTATTGGCCTGGTATGACACTAATCAATTTACCCAGACAATTGACACTACTTCATGTGGCCTACACACCAGTAAAACAACAAATACACATTATCTTAAATCACTACAATTGTGACAGGTTTTGATAAGATTATTTGGCTGTAGTAGAAATTCAACATAGCACGTGGCTTATACACTGATTTATGCCTCTTCTGTGCTCCATTCTCTAAAAGAGAGTTATCCCTCCAACTTCCACTGTCTCTTTACAATGCACTCATCTTCCCTTTCCTTCAGTGCACAATTATGGCTGGTGAAATTCAGTCCTTACAAAACTGGGGCTTCCGATGTTTTTCTTGTTTCTCCTGCACCCAAAAGTACTTTACATTTTCCTCAAAATATTTTTATTTACTTAATAATGCAGTCTTTCAATAAGTATTTTATTGTTTTTCTTGTATATTAAAATTTGCATAGAGTAGCCTTAATTTTTATATCAGCCAGCTTCAGTGTGTACCCAAATTTTCAGATACTTTAGTGGCTGACAAAAATATAGAGGTGTTCTCTCTCTTTTGGTCTCAGGTTAAGCAAAAAATCTGCTCCAATTTGTATACTGCTGGTAAGGTTGCCACCAGATATGTGTATGGCTTTGTGTGGATTTAACCTAAAAGCTGGGCTTAGGTTTGCTCTAGGCATGCTGCTTGGTACTAGGGAGAATGTGACTTACACAGTCAGCATGCTTCCATAGAGACTGAAGAATTGAGTGAGCAATTCCAACAGCACGAGTACTTTAGGTATTTGTTTTTAGCACATCCACTTGCACCCTTTTGGTCAGAAGTGACACAGTCAACACCATGGTGCAGGAGACACTCCTTCTGCTGGGTGTGTGACGCTGTATAGGCTGGGCTGTTTCTTGGGCTGGCTCATCCACTCAGTGCCTACAGCTTTGCTCAGCACACATTCCATGTTCTTACCTTCTACAGTTTCGTGTATTCTCCTTTAATTTTAGCTTTACTCTCACTGTTTCACACTCTGCCCTCTCAAGAACAAATTGCCTGGTTTCTAAAAGCATTTTCAGAAATCAAGGTAGAAGCAAAGATAAGCCCACATATATCACTGAATTTGTATGCCTGAGAAACTAGTACCAAGGGGACAAATGCCATCAGCAACTGACAGCATAAGCAGTGGCTGGGTTGTCTGGAGCCATGGCTGCATCGGCACCTGAATACCTGAATGTTTGAGCAAAGTAAAATGAATCCTAGTTACAAACCACTTCGCAAAGGTAGTTCTTGAATGTGGTACCTAGGAACTCTCTTCTCAATGGAAAATTGTGCACTTTTACACCTTCATTCTGGAACAGGTGGGATATTGCTGATTCCTGAGATGATCCCAAGCCATTTCTCCTATTGTCTTCGTGCAAAGAACTTGGCTTCTTTTTATGCTAATATCTTCTAGAAACTAAATTCTTCACTATCCCATCTTCACAGGCGCTTTCTTTCAAGAATCAGAATTTTTTTTGTCAAGTAATTTATGTCTGTTTTTCAGTCTGATTCTCAGTATAATCTGGCTGAGAGAAGTACCCATGTCACAGCTGAAGGTTGTGCTCCTTTAAAATCTCCTCTGCAGTTAATCTCATGCTCCAGTAAAATGTCAGGACATGGACAAAATAACAACACATTTTCTTCCAGAAAAAAGAAAAAAAACACAGATGGGGCTGGCGAGATAGTTCAGCAGAATGAGCACTTGATGAGACAAGCACAGGGACCAGGGTTCAATCCCCAGCATCACATGCCATGTAGGCCCTGCCCCTGGGTGTGCTGAGCTGGAAACCAAGACTTGGTGTGGTGGTGCACATCTGTAATCCCAGCACTGGGGTGGTTGAAAACAGGAGGATCACTACAAATCTGAGCTGCATAGTGAGATCCTATAACAAATACATAAATAATAATAATAGTTAATAATAATAATAATAAATACAGATGGCCCAAAATAATAATAAATAAAACACAGATGCCATAGGGTCTTCGCTTCCCAAATAAATTTCCTGAAACTGGCATTTTTTCTTCACATTTTTATCAGCATTATAGTCCTCTCAGAACCAACCAGAATCACCCATCAAACTCAGCTTACAGTGTTCTAAAGTTTCTTCAGCTGACATCTCTAAGTTTATCCAAAATTCACCTGAAAACAGTTCCAAAGACCACTGGAGTACATAGTCAAGTACAGTCACAGCAACAACTCCAGCTGTTACCAATCTTTATATTAGTCACTTTGCAATTACTGGAACAACATACTCGATTCCTGCAGCTTAGAAGAGTACTGACTTATTTTGGGTCCTTATGTTAGTCCATGGTCAGCTGGTTCAGAGTCTGATTCAACTTTACAGGAAGCAGGAGGGACACAAGGTGCTCAATCTGTGACAGCAGGTGGCAAAGGGAGACGCCAAGGACAAGAGGTCTCCCTTCAGGTCATAACCTCAGTGCCCTGTGTCAGCCGGGCTCCACCTCAGAACAGCACATTCAGCTACTGGCCTCATCCATGGGCAAGTCCACTGATGGATGCAGAGAATATAATGCCCCAGTGGCCCTGTAACATTTGGTACAGACTTTTTGGTACCATTTTAGGTGTAATTAATAACACCCCCATAGACCAGGCAAGAGTAGAAGTATATAATTCTATCTTAAGAAAATGCAAGGTGGAAGTTTTAATTCAGTTTGCCTGGTAACATTCATGAAAATATCCTTGTCCAATAGAAGCAACTGGTAGCACATTTTTTTTTCTCTTTGCTAAGTGATCGGGATGGAACTGTTTTGTGTAGTGTCTCCTCTAACCACACTTTGTTACTGGAGCATAGTGGTTCCTTCCCTGACCACTGAAATACTTCTTACCTTTACCATAGACATGCATGAATTTTCCTTTGAAGCTCAGTTTAGTACTTGATTCACTTAACTTCTTAAAAATCATTACTCTCATATATGCTTTACCTCTCCACCCAAGGTGTGAATTGCTAAAGGACAATTTCTGCTTCATTTGCTTATTTTAAGATTGTCATCATGTCCAGCTGAGGGTGGAAGAAGGACATAACCAGTAAACATTGAATGCATGCAGTTTCCCATTAGAAAATGATGGGACTTCAACTCTGGGGACCTTCAGAACACCAGCTGTCTGACTGTGCAGAAAATGTCGGTGATGCTCATCTCACTAAAAGGCTAAGCATGAGGATGAGCTGCATTTTATTTAAGACCCAATCAGGGTACGTAAAAGCTTGAATCAAGCCTGCAAAGGCTGATGCATGTCATCTTCTGTCAATATGAGTTTGTTCTGTCAGGGTAGCTGACACTGCTCTTGAGATTCCTGCCATTGCATCCACACCTGTGCCATTGGGAACAATGAAGGAAACCGTCCTGATGACACTGTTATTGGTACTAATTTAATACTATTTATTTGGTTGGTGGACACTGAGAGCAAGTCCTTAAAGGAAGATAAGGAAGTAGGGAGGCTCAGAAGGAAGAGGGATATGGCAGCTGCCTTTGAGTACAATCTGTAAGAGAAAATGACAGCAAGGAAAGCTGTTCAATGAACCTACAAGATAAAAGTCATTTTCTTGACTTTATTTTCATTCACATATATGTACCTTAAAGGTTAATAAGCCATTGTGAAAGGCTTTGGCATTGTAGCTTGTGCCATTAAGACAAACGATGACATTTAGAAAATGAGTGGGTCTCTTCTGTATTTCCAGTTGATTTTGTTCTACAGCAGTGACACAGAGCTCTGAGGTACACTCTAGTTTCATGCCAAGAACAGATGAAACATGAGCCACTGGGGAAAATAATCACTTTGCCATGCATTTGAAACACACAGTTCTCCATAAAATAGAAGAACAGAGCCACCTGTGTCTCGTGTTCTCTGAAAGACATCAAGGCCTATGTTCAATACCACAACTTCCATTTTAGTCCCGTCATGCTCCTCTGTGCAGGAAACCTGCCCAGAGTTATCTGAAACAGTATATTTCCAACATAAAGAGGAGAAAGTATCAGTCCAGAGAAATAGTTCTACCTAGTTGCTTACAAAGATAAAGATTGTTAGACAATCATTGTAGGATTAAGTTCCTGCTTTATGCACACATCCAGACCATGGTTATCTCCATGGTAACACTACTGCTACTGTACTGTGGATCCTTCTCCTTAAATACAAGTTGTACAACTATAGGGGCCCCAGGGACATAGTTCAGTAGAATAAGCACTTGCCAGGCAACTGCAGGGCCCTGAGTTATCTCTGGTACCACAAAACACAAACATAAAAACAAACAAACTATAATTATGTCATGTAAAGGTGACTGTTAACATGTTATTCTGTTTGACAAAGAGTGAACATGCATATTTCCAAGTAACCCTACGTGGCCATATTGCAGACTAGCTATGAGAATCCGTGGCATAGGCTACGTATATGGGATTATAGAAATCAGCAACTCTTTGATAAAATGTCACTTATATGGAAGATTGATGAGTGCTGACTTTCCTCTGTAGGTTTCTTATTTGAGCTAAGCAAACCTGTATTGACTTTCTGTACTTCACATATGTCCCACTCCCTTTCAGAGCTGGCACAGAGCTTTGTTTTGAGGAATCACCTCTCCCCATTGTAAGTGGTGTGCTATAATTTATAGTTGTACCTTTTGTGTGTTCCTTAGTGACTCAAATCAGGCCAAACTGATGCACTCTCCCCATAATTTTCCTCTTGAGATCAGTATTACAATGACAGAGAATGTATAGAGAGAATAAGGGCCAACTATAGAAATCCAAGAAGACCTTGCATTCAGTCTTACTGCACCTGTCTAGTTTGGGCCTTTTCTGAGAATGATTTAGGATTTTTAATTGTTTAATACCCTTTAGCTGCTTCATCAGCTCTTTTGTCTATCATAAAAGTTGACATGAGTAAAGGCTTTTTTATTAGACAAATTGTTTTGTCAAAAGTAAAGATAATTCAGTCATCAGAATGGGGAGGTGAGATACCATTGTAATAGAGGAAGGGGCTTCGTTGTAGTAAGGAGTTCTGGCCATACAACTGCATATAATTTCAAAAGCTAGAAAAATCTTTTTTTATTTCTCACAGAACAGAGCAACAGGTCAGAAAGATTTGGATGTGACCAAGTCCAGTGAATAGGAAGTTTAGCATATAGCAGGCCAAAGGATGTTTATCCCTCAGACCATTACCAAATAAGAATTAAGGAGTTGTTTTCTGAGTATGCATCAATTCAAGGGCTTGGTTGGAGAGAGAATTGTAAGGAAAATTTGGCTAAAGACCATTTTGTTCAGATTTATTGATCAATAAGGACAAACACTTCATCTAATTACTTGAGAGGCAAAAGGAGCTGGAATTTTGGAGCACTATTCTGTCATAAGGAAGGATAAATTTGAGTCATGTAGAGGAAAATGGGTGTACTTTGAGACCATATTGTTAAGTGAAATAAATCAGATATTTAATAGACAGAAATGTTTAGTATCACATGATCTTTTATCTGAAAAAATTCAAAATATGAATAAATTAAAGAGCAGAATAAAAGATGAATAATGGGAAATCTGGAGGCAGATTGTCTGCAAAAGGAGCAGGGATCAACAGATGAGATGGTACAAGGAGGAGAGGTGAAGGTTTAGAACAGAATTAAGATGTGCTATGTCTGTGTGCCAATTCCCCTACATGAATATAATGGAAATACAGAATGAACAAGCATTCTAGAAGAATATGTGCATGATTTGTCCTGGGCATACAGGTGGGAAGGGCTTACGAATCACATGCAAGTGACATAATGAAGGGTGATCCTTTGCAGCAGCAAGCTGTTTTCTAGAGCATAAACAGTTGCAGGATTTCTTAAACTCAGTTTTCACCTTGGATGAAGATCAACATTGCCTGTGTCTATCACTTACAGCAAGACAAAAAGAATAGAAAATAATGGAATGCTTTATTCAGAAGCAAATTTATCCAGAATTTTTTTGTAAGGAGAATAAAACTTAGTATAGAATTTTAGTAGACAAAATAATATGAATTCAACAATGGCTATTATATTGCATAATGTTGTCTTCTAATTGGTGGTTTAGATTACCAGATATAAGCATGTAAATTTGGTTTTAAAAGTTACAGGAAGTTAAAAAACAGAAGAAAAAAACATTAAGGTTTCATGGCACCTTTCAATAAGCTGGTAGTAATCAGCAGTACAACGATCCAAGCTCTCCTGATTATAAACACAAATATATCTTTTTCCCTTCACTGTTTCTTTCTTCTCTCCTCTTACTCATCCCAGTTGTGGACTTCCTTTGAACAGCTTCTTTCCCTTTTACAGTATGGATTGTACCTTTTGGATTTATTTACTTTTTCAGGTTCTTACACTAGTGAGACAATATGATGTTTGTACATGAGGGTCTGATTTGTTTCACTTATGATTATGGCCTCTAGATGCACCCATTTACCAATAAAAGCCTTGAGTGTAGCATTTTTATAGCTGAATAACATTACATTGTGTAAAAATACTATCTCTTCACATATTAGGTCATCTGATGTGAGCTGTAAGAAGGTAGAAAATAAAGAGGAAGAGAGGAGGGAACAAAAGTGTGCTCTAATCCTGCTTGCATTATGAAAACAAGAGAGAAGGATAAGTCGACCCTAGATCATGTAAGAAAAGAACCTGATACTTGTTATATAAACATCTACAAAGGCAAACAGGATCCCATACACTGCTCAACACATTTCATCTTGCCTGTAAGGTCTTCAAAGATGTGTGACCACCTGCCCACAGCATCACAGAAAAAGCCAGCCAAGGTCTGTCACCTGCATTGTTTCTGTACTGCTGCATACACAGGATAAAACGCACCAACCTCCAAAAAGAGAAAAGAAAGCACATTAAATATGAGATCTGTGAGAATAAAAAGAGCTTCCCTACTGGCATTCTTTCCTATTCTCAGCTGTCAAGGCTTATAGGAGAGCTATTTCAGATTTATCAGGACCATTTTGAATATGAGTGCATAGAAGGTAACCCCCAAAAATACCCAGTGGGCATACTTTAAAGCCAAAAGAAAGAACACGTTAAACTTTCTATCCCTTAAAATACTACTTATCATGGCATAATATTTTCATTAAAAATAATGAGCTGTGACAGTCTCACTCTTATCCTAAGCATGTCCTTGTTATGCCAATTTATTGGACTTTTTTCTATTTTCCAGTAAACCTTTTGTTCAATGCATATCTAGCATCTCTTCAAAAACCACAAAAAGTGATTAATAAATGCTTAAAAGACAAATGTTTTGTTCCCTGCTCTTTATTTAAATAACCCACGTTAGGTTCTAATCTCAATAAAGAAAAGCCCTTAAGAGAACTCAAAGGCCCAACAGAAGGCCTGTCACTTTTTAAACAAAGGCAAATCAATTATAGTTGGCTTGAATAATGATAATTTCTTATTAGATACAAACTCAGCAAAAATCAACCTAGGATCTTGGTCAAAATATACATTTCTGGGTCCTAATCCTGCCTATCACAGAACTATGGACACTAGGTGAGTTTAACTACTGTCCCTTTTCTCTGTCTGACTGATTTTCTTCTGGGTATTTGGCTGGACTAGTGTTTTATGTTTTGTTTTTTTGTTTCTTTTTTGATGTTTCTTTTATTTTTTCATTTATTTTTATTTTATTAAAATACAAATGTCAATCAGACAGTTTCAAGACACCTTAACCATACAGAGTCCATGAATTAATACATTACAAACTGTTTTCAGAACTTTTTGGTATTGTACAAGGTGCATACATGATATTATATTTACAGGTTTTTTATAGCTGAATTATATCAAAAATTCAATAATTATTTACCTAGTGGATGACCATAGCACTAAAAGCCGACATAATATCCTGTCCAACCACCATTAGTGCAGATCTTGCCTATCATAGAATTATGTAGAAGCCCAGCATTATCTATCCCAACTGTACTGTCTATACACACACATCATGATTTTTTCTTTCTACAAC
>PVKA01004484.1:0-98733 GCA_004027165.1 Ctenomys sociabilis | reverse complement strand
TTTTTTTTTTTTTTTTTGCTAGCTCACCCACCCTAAGAGTGGGGCTGGTTTAGCATGTAGTGCTGGGGACTGAACCGTGGTTCCCTGCACCTGCCTAAGCTTGCCTAAGCAGGCACTTTAGACCACTGAGCTATCTCACCGGCCCTCCTTTTTAATTTTTTATAACTTTCTGACCAATCTTGCACGCTGATATCTGGTAATCTGAACAACTAATTTGAAGGCAACAGATCTGAATTCCATTGCTGAATCCCTGTTTTTTGGGGGAAATTCTGTAGTGTCTCTATCTTTTTACTCTCTTTAACAAAAGGAGGCTTGAAGGACAAGACTTGGTGACATTGCCAGGACACAGACACAGAAAGAGATGGATGTGTCAAAGATGTTGCATAGCTTTCAAGGTCCACAGCTTGGTAAATTGCTGCTTGTGGAGAAGCTGTTCTTTTTTTTTTTTTTTTTTCAAAAAATACTTCTATTAGGTAAACTTTTTATTGAAGTGTAATGTGTGTGCATGGAAGCGAACAAGTGGAAAGTATAGGGCTGCGTGCAGTGGAGCACACTGTGTAAGCAGCACCCAGGGGACACTGGGAGAAGCCCCGGGGTTCCTTTCAGCAAATGCTCTTAACAGAGGGAGAAAGAAAGGGGTCTGAAGCAGAGACACCCCAGGTCTTCAAGATAGCTACTGTCGCCTATTTTCAAAGACAGTATATTGATCTCACATCAAAATGACGTTTCCAAGAATCCATCTGTGTTATTGCAGACAATGAAAGCATGTTCATTCTTGCTATTCTATAAGCAACAAGATGTTGCTGTTGATGATTAACAGTTATCTGGCTATTTTTCAATTGGAAATGTTTTCAAATTTTGGTTGCTGATCAGCTGCGAATAATGCAGTCACAGTTGCCCTTGCATGTGTTTTTCAGTGAACACAAGAACACATTTCAGTCAGGAGATGGAGCATTACATCATGGGAGGGGGAACCTCTTTGAACACCTCAGTTAGCAGAATGTAGAAGAAATTAAGACACTCCCTTAGAAGTCAAAACTGAAGTGAAAGCAGGAATCCAGAGATAAGCAACGAGTGTCCAGGCCACCCAGCACTGTGGGACATCTGTCCATTTCCAAAGTCCCTGAATTTTCGTTTTGATGGCCATGTGGCGCTTGGGAATGGGAGATAAAGCTGAGGGCCTCTGCCTGGTGGGAGGAGGGATAGGACGGTGCTGCTCCAGTGCAGCTTGCAGATTACTTGACCAGCGCTCTGTGCCTGGTCCGTGCTGCGATATGCACAGATACTGAGGCTTCAGAAGCATGACAGTAATCTTACCATGAGCTGACATTCAAGGGACATTCCATTTTTCTAGTAATTCATTTGATTTTAAAAGTATTTGTCTCTGATGGAGTGCAAAGGGATAGCTTGCAAACACCTTAATAGGAAATATATACATAAAACCATGACCCACCTCCAAATAGCTAGACCCTTAATGGAAAGGAAAACTAGAAAATGTGTGTGTGTGTGTGTGTGTGTGTGTGTGTGTCCCTCATTTGTCTGATTGTAAACAGAAGGTAGTGATGACATGGGAGTTGTCTCATCAAAATTTAAAATACAATCTGTCATTCAAGAATTTTTTACCAAAATTTAATGTGGAAAAAAAATAACCTCATGTCCAGAATTAATTTAAGAATGCTTTAAGAATGCTCTGGTCATGGTTTAAGAATGCTCCTGTCAGGCCAGGGAGATGGCTCAGTAGAATAAGTGCTTCCCTGACAAATGCAAGGGCCTGAGTTCAATCCCTGGTTCTGCCGGGAAAAAAAAAAAAAAAAAAAAAAAAGAATGCTCCTGTGCAACTAGTAGAACCAAGCCCAAATCTTCTCCTAGAAGGAAAAACAACCATCTCAATGTTTAAGTCAAATATCACAGAATTTTATCAAATAAGACTCCTGGGGCACTCACTCCCAATGAGATCACTGGAATTGTTATAAAGGAGAAGCGGTGAATGATGGGAAGCAATAGATTACCAGGCTCAGATCTACAGGCTTTGGATATGGACCTTAGCAGCCTGGCACTGTAAAGTGTGCATTTTTAAAAATTATTTTTTAAAACCATTTATTTATTTATTTGGTACAAGGTCTGGCTACACAGCTCAGACTCACTGATCCTCCTGTCTCAGCCTCCCCAGTACGGGGATTACAGGCATACACCACCACACCCAGTTTCAGTGGACAGCTCAGCATGGGGCTGAAATGGCATGTGGTGCTGGGGATTGAATCCAGGTCTTTGGTCTTGCCAGGCAGGTGCTTAGACCACCAAGCTATCTCCCCAGCCAGTGTGTATATTTTTTTAAAGGTAGAAAAATTAAATCTTTTGAAAAATAAGAATTAGAAGTCATCAAGTGTGATTATTCTCAAAGTTTAAAAAATACAAAATTTAAAATCTAATGACAGAGTTATTTGTATTTGCTTCTGGTTGCATGAAATGCTGGTTATTCTGGGAGACCTTTGTGTTCCAAAACAATTGGATGTAATAGAAAACCTAACTTTCTAGGATTTGGATACTTAGAGAAAGCAGGGGAAGGCACAAAGAAACTGAGAAATGTTAAAAAACAGGAACCAACTACTCCGTATGAAATTTTCAGGCCCTCGTGCAAACTGTGAGAACCGCTTTCGTGAGAGGTGCTAACATGCACGTTAGAGAAAGGGAAGCCAGTGTAGTGCGGGCAGCCAGCCAGCATGGAGGGGCGCGGGGCCCCAGGGATACGTGAAACTCACGCGGCAGCTGGCGCTGCAGATCAAGGGAGAAAACCTCAGGTTTTCAATACGTGTGCTGAGCCCATTGATATTCGTGTTGAAAATAATACTGTCGGACCCTTGCCTCCTAGTTAGAGCCACTACAGGTCTATTATGGGACCTTTCACTGGGTCTGAACTTCTTGCGAGACCCTGAGAGGGACCCAGAAGTGAGGTCACATAGTCAGAGGTTTTCTGTAAAATTTGAAAAGATCTTTTAACGACACTCTCCCTTTTTGTTATTAATTTTTATTGGTTTTGTCATTGTTTTTTAGTTAATTAAGCTTATTGGAACATTGTAGACATACATAATGATGACATTCATCTTAGAGGATTTGTACCTGTACATAACATAAACTGATTCTTTTTTTTTTTTTTTCTCCTTTCTCCTCCTTTCCCTTCAACCCCTCTTCTCCTTACTTACAAAAACTTTGTTTCCATTTTTCCTTCTTTTTTTTTTCTTTCCTTTTTTCTCCTTTTCTAGCCCTAGTTCTCCTTCCCATTTGACCATTTTCTTCCTATTTCACAATATCTATTATACATTTTTGGTTTGGATTTTTTTTTCTTCAGTGCTAAGGAAGGAATCAACTTGGGTTTTCATGCATTATAGACAAGTGTTCTACCACTGAGCTACATTCCCAGCCCTTTTTATTTTACTTTGAGTCGGATTCTCACTGAGTGACCCAGACAACCTCAAAGGTGCAGTCCTCCTGACTCAGCCTCCAGAGTGGCTGGGATTAGGAACAGGCACCACCAAGGCCAGCTAGTTCCTATAAACTGCCATGAGAATGGCCCAGGCCTAGATTTGTTTTATTTTATTTTTTTTCTTTTCTTTTATTGAGAGACAAATATCAGTGAGATAGTTTCAAAGCTGATTGGTAGGAGGACAGTTTCAATAATTAATACATTTTACATTGTTATCTTCCTAGTGGTTATCCACAATATAAGAAGCAGACAAGATATCCTGTCAAAACACTATTACTACCAATCTTTTTTTCTCATAGAATTGAGCAAAAGCAGCTGCGTATCTGTTCTGACTATTCTGTGCATACAAATATAAAATCATCTTTTCTTTGTATCCCCTTTTTTGTTTATTCCTGTCAGAGATGGGGATTCTATTGGCATTTAAATATTATAGATGCTTGAATTCAGCAAAACATTCCATCACAGTCTAGCAGTCCACAATAGTAGTGGGATTTCCACGGAAGTTGTTGACTAGAGGCTTTTACAGCTCAGCATATTAACATGGCTTTACTTTATATACCTCATTTTTGTACTTTTCTGCTGGATGGTTAAGACCAAGATAAAGAAAGACCTATATAACAAGAAATGTATCTTTTGTATCTGATAAGGTTAGTAAAGTCCCCTCAGGGTTTATCCTGTAACCCTGTACAGCACTTTGTGGACCCTTTGTCAGTGTCAGCCATGTGCATGAGTCACAGCCATCGCTTGACCAACTTGCTGTCTGTGAAAGTCTGAGAAAAAGTTTTCTGTCCAAGTAATTCTCCTTAGGCACACTATACCTCATCAATTGCATTCCTCTGTGGCTCCATAATCTCCCTGATCAGAAAATTTGGGGCACAACTGAGTTTCATGATGTAACAGTACAGGTTCTCCTATGTCCTGAGTCTTCACTGACCTTGAAAGGCTAGGGCCAAAACGTTGGCTGACCTTGAAGCCCCTCCTTTTCTCCAATTTTTGATCTGCAAACTTAGGTTGTTAACCCTCCAGAAAAGAAGTTGCTTATTACCCTGTGACATATGCAGTTCAGGTTACCCTAACTATCTATCTAAATATCAAACATCTTAAATTTTATTTTGTGTGTTTGTTTATCTTATGTTTGACATGACTAGAGAGAAGCCAATCTGGAGATTCATTGCTTTTGAGTTCAGTTGGGTGTGCTTATGGGGTTAATAACAATCCTACTTCCCTCAGTATTTTCCTCAGTTGCTACCAAGTTGACACCCTAGTAAGAACTTGAAGTAGAATATTATACTATAGTGAAAATGAAGAAGTGCTACTCATTTAAAATGAATCTCACAAACAAAATGTTGAGGTTTTTTTGTTTTTGTTTTTGTTTGTTTGTTTTGGCAGAACTGGAGATTGAACTCAGACCCTTGCGCTTGCCAGGGAAGTGCTTATTCCACTTAGCCATCTCCCTGGCCCCCAGAATGTTTAGGGTTTTTTTTTTTAATATTTTACTTTGTATTCATTTATTTGGTATAGGGTCTTGCTATGCAACTCAGACTCTTAGCAATCTTCCTATCTCAGCCTCCCAGTGTTTGGGTTACACCCAGTTTTGGTGGCCAGCTCGGCACCTGGGGCCTGGGGCCAGCATGGCATGTGGTCCTTGGGATCAAACCTGGATCCTTGTGCTTGCTTAGACCGCTGAGCTATCTCCCCAGCCCAATGATTAGTTTTAAAAACAAAGAAAATATGCACTATTACATCACATATGAAATTTAGATGCATACTGAAGAATATGATATGTTGTTTAGGTATTCATACTATACAGGGAAGTGTGAAGAAATGCATGGGAGGAACATACACCAAGTTCAGAATGGTAATTACCTATAGACAGGAGAAAGGGATTTGCTGGGGAGATATTTGAAAGACTTTAGCAGATTTTAAATGTCCTGGTAGATGTTATTTTATATATTGATGTTTCCAATATAGTTGCATATGTATGAAATATCTCATAATAAATTTTTATATTAATTTTATTGAGAAAGAAGTAACAATGAGACAGTTTCAAAACAGGTTAGTAAGACAGTTGCAATAATTAATACGTTGCATATTATTGTCTTTGAAGTAGTTATTTATAGTACAAGATGCAGACGCGATAGGGCCTGCTGGTAAGCTCAGTTGTTTAAGTGCCTGCTCATGCAAATGCAGTCAGGCACAGTCTGGCAGTCAGGCACAGGATACTGAGGTTTGATCCCCACCTCCACCTGCCTTACCAGACCTGCCCTACGGTAGCCTGAGCCAGCCAAAAAAAAAAAAAAATCACCAATTAAAAGAAATAGACTGGCACAGTGGATTAGGAAGCAATAAATTTTAATAGAATTAATATGATTTAGCTCTGCAGACTAAGGCACCTGCTTAGGCAGAGCACAACAGCCAGGGTTGGAGTCCCACTGTGCCCTGCCAGCCCGCCCCTGGGGCCCACTGAGAGGGGGATTGAGACTGGGTGTGGTGGTGCACACCTGTAATCCCATTACTTGGCAGGCTGAAAACAGGAGAATCACTGTGAGTCTGATCTGTGTCGTGAGTCCTGTAAACCCTATAGACTCTGTCCTAAATACATTAAATAATAATAATAATAGAAATGATTAATTGCATCATTAATTGAAGAAAAATTACTCCCTTAGGTATAAGTATAATATTCAAAATGTTAGTTTTCAAATATGCTTAAAATATAATTTTATGCTCAAAATTATGGGAAAACAAAAATATAAAACCATCTTTTCTCAATATTATTTTCAATTCAGTTGTTTTACAAAGACAATTTTAGTAATTTCTTAAGCTACCTTCAAAATGTTTGGTGGGGATATTTAATAATCATTCTCTTTATATTTTCTTTTATTTCTATATTATTCAAACTCTGTGATTTTTCCCAGTGTATTTTCCAGGTTACTTTTAATTTTATTACAGTGTTATTTATTAATTGCCATGTACAAAACTTTTTGCTTTAACCAATAAAGACCCTACCTCAGTTTAATTTAATCAAAAAATTATTTACTGATTAGAAAAAATTATTTACTTCCAAAGGAAGTCCTAGTTTCAGATACAGCCAACACACTCCTGGTAGAACTCTCTCCCTCTCTTATGTCTTCTCTTTCCTGCAGGGGCGTTGTTCTCAGGAAGGCCCAGTCCCCATAATGGCCCTTGGCACATCCGGGTGAGTTTCATCATTACAAAGTGGGTCTCACAGGACCAGTGACAGCTGTTGGGCCACTGGGATGGAAACACTGGCTGCATCCGGCTGCAGCACCTCTCCTTGAGCCTAGGGACAATGCAGTCAGATCTACCAAAGCCACATGCACTGTGAGGGAGTTGGGGAGGGGTCTCTAAAAATATGGACCACATGAGGGGAAAGTGATGCTAAGGAGAACAAGCAACAGATACCCCTGCACCAACTGAGGATGCAAGTGCCCTTCTATTGCCTACTCAAGGTCCATGCTATGTCACGTTCCATGGTGACTGCAGGCTATCTGAGAAGATGTCTAAATGTATTCTTATGTTTACCCAGGAGTGTTGATTGGGGTTGCTTTTCAGAAATGGCCTTTGGGTGAGGCAAATTTTAATTTGTATTTGTCTTTCAGTGGTACTGGGGCTAGAATCTAAGAGTTCACGTAGTATAAGCAGGTATACTACATCCTTGGCCCATCGAACTTTAGCTTAATTAAGATTGGGTCATTCTAAGACAGAGAACAGAATTTACACGCTCTAAAATATAATAGGATTAACAGGGTTTCCTATCGAAGCTCGCTACTTCCATGATAAAAGTCCTACATGAATAATAATGAATAACGTATGATTCTGTAAAACTTCCCAGTGTAGTTAAATAAAAAAGAAGGATTTGTTTAATGTTGTTGGATTCAATGCTATGTATACTGATGTAATGGGAAAATTATACATAAGCATTTCGTTCCTGAGAAAATAATATCTGCATTATCAATGCTGTGCTACACCTGAGCTTAAAAACTGTGCTGTCTGAGCACTTGACCTTGCTTGTGGCTTTTTACCCCAAAAAGAACCTTGTCTTAACATTCAGTTGTATCAGTACTTAGTAAACTTGCGGTGACAGACAAGAATAAAACTATGGAAATCTACCCACTTTCTTTTCACACTATTCAAAAACATTCTCTGAGCAAGTTCTTCACCTATGAATATTCCTGTCATTAAAATAGGCAGCCATATTTTTGGTTATGAGAGGTTGGAATGAGAAAAGTTAAAAAATATTCATTCACTACATATTGATCACCTACTACAACAGGACAAGGATGCACCATGCTAAGGCCTGGTGACATGAGAGGAAAGAGAGGATTTACTCTCATAAAGACCATAAAATTTAATGGAGGAAATACATAGACTAATATTTAGTGTGATAAATATTTTGATTCAACAAAAAATTGTTTGATTGAATAATCTGTATTGTGGCACTTAGAGTTGATTGTCATCAAGAACAATAATGGGATGAGAGGACAGGGGTGCTGAAAAATACTTCTGTGAGTAATAAATGCCTTAAAGAAGACTTGGACTAAGTATTAAGGACAAGTTGAAACTCCCGAGGCATAAAGGCGTGAGGTAGGGAGGCAAAGGCCAACCAAGTGGAATGAACAGAAGAGTAAACAAGGATGCTGTGTTCAGCTAAAAGAGGCATAAGCAAAGGTTGTGTGTAGCTGAGATGCGGGCGCTTCCTGGCAGACATGGAGAAAGAACTCATGAGAAAATATCTGTCATATGTCCAGTGAAATGTTATTGATATAACTATAACTGATTTGCATTAAAAACATTTTAATACGTTAATATTCTTGTAGATGGTTATGAGAGAGAGGTTAGTCAGTTTGCTGCTTTACCACTTAGGGTAAATTAGGGGTCAACATACTTTTCCCATAAAGGGACAGATGGCAAATATTTTTTGGTTTCAGAACCTGCCTTAGTCCATTTTGTATAGCTGTCACAGAATACCTGAAGCTAATTTATAATGAACTAACACGTATTTATCACAATTCTGGAGGGTAAGTCCAAGATCGAGGCTCTGGACTCTGGTGTTTGACGAGAACTTAGTCTCTACCTTATGTGTACCATACCAAGAATGTGGCATCCTCTGGAAGAGATGAAGCCTTTCCCCACACAGCAGGAAGGAGCAAACCCTGGTGCACAGGCCTTTTCCTTCTCAGCAAGGGCATCAACAATCTCCTAGTCATGCGGCAGGTGCCATCTTCCAACACTGTTGTGGGATGGGGACTAAGCTTTTGACATAAGACTTCTGAGGGAAGAAAAGCATTTAAATCTCAGCACAAGATGCAGTTTTCATTGAAATTCACCCACATTTATCAGGAAAGCAGCAAGTGAGGCTAGCTATATTCCCACTCAGTGTGAACCAAAAAGAGCTGACTTTTCCTTAAGTCGGTACTAAGCAATGGAGCTGTGAGTTAGACCACTGCCACGTTCCTTCCTAGCCATGCTAGCTCAACAATAAAGCCCTACCTTGGGAGTGCAAGCTGGACAGTGCTTCCCTCTAGTTTTTTTTTTTTTTTTTTTCATGCAGAAGCCATAAAAGACAAACTTAGGAAAGTGGGTGCTGAACAGAGAAGGGAAACCCTGCTTGATTCATTCCCTAGCCTGGAGAGGGAGGAAAGGAGGGGTTTTCTTTTAAAGCATCCGATTTCCTACCCTCCTCACCAGTCCGGACTGTGGCTGGCACACTGGTGCTCCCAGAAGGAATCCAGGTAGTATGCAGGTTGCAGAGACACTGCATTCCCCTTGGTAATTGATTTCCCTCCTCAAACTCTCTTCCAAATATGGTAAATCCTAGTTAAAGTTTACGCCTACACATAAAAGCCTACTTAACAGAGTACATAGCTGAGATACAGTACTATTCCACTGAATAAAGTTCTGTCATGATTAGTGAACGTGCAGGCTTGGACCATGAAACTCATTTTGAAAGGCATTAAAAATATTCAAAAAGTAGGAATCCCCAGCCTTTGGGGGAGATAGGAATAAAGCTGGCCACCTTTAATAATTTATTTCTCTCATTCTTTATCCTCATTTGAATTTGAGAAAGTTTTTTAAGGCTTAGAGGAGACTTGCTCATTCCAAACAATTATTCTCCATGAATTCCTTTTTTGTGTATTTCACATGTCACAGATACACAATAATGCCACCATTTCTTGCCAGTTGCATGAACTGTGACCCCAACTGGGTCGTGGGTCAGTTTCACACAAAGCACTAAATGTGAAATGATAACCGACTTCCATGCCTATGATATTACGAGATTTTATTTTTCATATCCCGGACACAATGACACACTTTTGTCTTTATATTTTAGTCAGCAACTACAATGTGGACATTACTCACAGTCACATGCAAGTCTGATAATTCTGTTGAAGACTTCTCAACACTGCTAGGATTATATATCTTTTCTTTCAAATAGACTAATGAACACTTTATTTTTCTTTACTTTTTTGGTGTTGTTTTTTGAGTCAGGGTCTTATTATGCAGCCCAGACTATCCTTGAATTCATTCTGTAGTTCAAGATGGCCTCATATCTGTGGCAATCCTCCTGCCTCAGCCTCCCAAGTGGTGGGATTACAAGCATACACCACCATGCTTGGCAAATGAATACTTTCTTTTTCATTATGAAAGAATTCAGTAAGAGAAAGGCCATTGATAAAACATGCTTTATGGTCACTCAAACATTTTAAAAATTATAGAACTAGTTATCATTAAGACCTAGTTGCACACATTTGCTGCTAAGACCATAAATACTAGGCCGGGCATGGTGGCACAGGCCTGTAATCCCAGCACTCGGGAGGCTGAGGCAGGAGGATTGTTGTGAGTTCGAGACCAGCCTGAGCTATAAAGTGAGTTTAAGGCCAACCTGAACTGCATAGTGAGACCCTGTCTCAAAAAAAAAAAAAAAAAGACCATAAATACTATTATAAAAAGGAGTACGGGAAGGTGTTAAATATCACAATTTGACATTTAAATTCTGTACATGGTTTTTATAACAAGACCAATGTAATAGCTTTAGTATTACAGTATGGAAATGAATTTGGACCTGTGATTAAGCATCCTCAAACCCAGCTGAATGGTACAAATAGTATGACTTGGGGGTTGGGAAGATAGCTCAGTGATCACTTGCCTGGCAAGCACAAGGTCCTGTGTTTGATCCCTGGTACCACATGCTGTGCTGGCCCCAGAACCAGGTGTGGTGACATACACCTGTAATCCCAGCACTGGAGCTGCATAGTGAGACTCTGCACCAAATAAATAAATATATAAAAGATTTCTTTTTTCATGGTATGACCTCGGGAAGGTATCCAACTATCACTGACAAAACCTCAGTCCTTTGCACCCACTTCTTGCCCTCAGTGGTTCTGATTATTCTAACAGGCTTTGAGTTTTGTTTTATAAGAACCCACAAACCTAAGAATCAAATAATAGATCCCTACCCCAATTTATGTTTAATAACTAAGTTATATGCTCAATTATTAGAGATGGGATTTATAGTTGATTTTAAAAAGCAGCTTTAATACATTATGAACTATATAAGTGATAGCTTGACTCAATCAAAGCCTTTAAAATTATTGCCATTATTATTATGTTTTGCCAGCATATGGAACACAATCAGCAAATGCGTGTGACCACATCTTCACAGAGCCAAGCTTCCTAACTTCTAAAGTGTTAGAGTTCTGAAACATTAGGCAGATTTTGTTAATAGCTTTTTAATATTAAATTCTTTTTTAATAAGACGAGATGATTTATGGCATCATTCCTCCTTTCTGGCAAAACTCGTACCACACAAAGCTTCCCTCACAAAGCTTCTGCTGGCAAGGGGAGCTTACCTCTTTGTAATTTTATTTATGTTTTAGAGAGCCTCCATCCAAAGTATTTTTGAAATTCTTCTGATCACAAAAAGTTTCCATTTCATGGCAATCTGTTCTGCTTTAAGGCACAAAACAATAACATAAGCTGCTAACTGCAGGCCTTTTCAGTAGAGGTAGAAAGCAAGTCAAAGGTGTCCTTAATTGTTTTCTTGTTTGGCATGAATAATTTTGTACCTCTGGGGGTCTCAGAAGCTGAAAGAATTGGCCATAGAAGTATGTTATACGTTCTTATAATACATAGTTCTCCAACATTGCTCTGAAGTACTTCCAGAATTAAATACCAACACTTCTGAGACCATCAAACATGATGAGTATAATAAAAGGGCTGATTTTTAGCTCGCATTCTAGCCACCATGTATCATTATTGAAACCCTACAGACATAGTTCTTCCAATAAAAAGATTCTCCAACAGTAGGTGTAGGTGCCACAGGGAGAAGAAATGCTGCCCAGGTAGCAGGTCCAGAGGCTGTCATCCCAGTGGAGGTGACATGCTCTCTGGTTAAGGGACTCATTTCCTCTGCCCAGGGTGGGTAAGCTCACCCAAGGATGACAAGCCAGTGTGTTATAGGCTGAGAGCTTTGCTTGCTAATACAAAACTCTAAACTTTGTAAGTCAGCAAGCTGCACTTTCTGGGAACTCATATGGGGCTTCTAGAGAGCTCTTCTCCCTGATTCTGTTAGTCACTGAGCTCTCTTTTCTGAATTTGAGTATGAATCATGGCTGTAAGTCAATGGTGGCCTGATAAAGGTTAGGCATCAACAGCCTGCCCTGTGATTTCCAGGTCAAAGGAAAGGGGAAAAAAAGCATGCAAAGGGTGGGATGGGTGACAATTGCCAATTTACAAAGAGGTCTGTGAAAAGTGATACCATTGAAAAATAATGCTGACCACAAAATGACCTTCAGCTTCTGCTCAAGGATAAACTGAGTTTTAGCTCAACTCTTAACATTAAAACTACGGTGGAGTTCCTGTTAAAAATATTTTATTATCATTAAAATTAGCTTTTATTGTTATTAAAATATGCTGCATGATATTATGGGAAGCAAAGAGTAAAAAGTGACTATAGTGAAGCAAATTCACATATACATTTTCACATAGCATATTCAGTACACAATTATCCATTTTTTTTGTTGTTGCTCAAGAAATCTACTAATTTAGCATGGATTCTATACAGTAGGTAGTTTTTTTTTTATTACCTATAGTCCTCCTGTTGTCTATTAGATCTCTAGATAATCTTCCCTATATCTTGGGTTTTGCTCCTATTAAATATAAATGGCTATTCTTGTTTGGGATAACCATTTTCCTAATCTATACTTAAAACATCTGGTTCATGGAGGTTTCATGTGAAACGTGTGAACAGTTCTCTAAGATTGTTCAGTGTAAACCCTTCCAAAGTTTTGAAGGCTCTGGCTCAATGATGTATAACTCAATGCTCACTGTTGATTATAACTGACTCAGTTTGTTAACTCACAGCCTTGTTTGTCGTTACTTATTTTATGCATCCAATTGGTTAGAGACTTCGGAGAGCTTGCAATCACAACTGTGGTGTTTTCTCTGTTGGCCCAATTAGATCCAGACAAGGAAATCTGAAAGTAGAGAAGAAACTCATATTTCATTATAGCAGATGAACTTTAAGAGCTTGAGTGAATGGAATATGCTAAAGTAGGTCAATGTGTGATTTTTCTTAACAGATGTTATTTTACCAAAGTATTTCAATTAGGGAAAAGTATATAAAGTTGAAGTGAGAGGCTGAGGAAACACTGAGGACACATTTAATGTATATCATGTATATGCTCCTTCTAATCCCGATGAAGTCGATTGCTAATGAAATTTATTTTTATTATTTTTTTGGCGGAACCAGGGATTGAACGCAGGCCCTTGAGCTTGCCAGGCAAGTGCTTATTCTACTAAGCTATTTCCCAGCCCCCTTTATTATTAATTATTATTGAATAATTTCCAGTTCAAGGGCAAATGAAAATGACAAGGACCAGAGAAACAAGAACACAATATTATTTAGTAGATGACTCAGGAGTTGAACCTCATTTCTGTATATTCTTGAGCTGTACATTTTACACCTTTTGGTATGATGTAACTGAGAAAATACTACCATACAGAGACACTCAGTTTTATTTACTGCTCACAATAAACTCCCTGGATTCTTATTACCATTTCATTCCATGGGTGCAGACACTGTAGGTCATTGGAGATAATAAAACTCCACAGACACCCAAATGATTACTGTTCACATACTAGATTGTGCCAGAGAAAGCTCAGGATTAACAGGCCAGCCTCAGACTCAAATCTCATCACTTAATCTATCATCAAAAACATGGTTTTGGTATCTTAGTATGAAGAAGCAGGCTAGACTACCCCACCCTGTGCCAGGCTACTCTTGACAATCTGTGCATGAGAAAACAATGACTTGAAGCCTCAAGTACTAACAATTGGCTAAAAACGTGAGCCAGAGTGGCAGGGCAGCTATCCGTTTCCACCCAGAGGCCTTTCTCTGTGCTGGGCTCCTTTCTGCTGTGCCCCACCCTTCACATTTCTCTTAACTCCCATTTGAAAAGCAATCCGAAAGCGAGTTCTTAAAAGAAACAAAAAAAGAGAGATGGGACTAAGCTGGATTTAAAAAAAATCATGCTTTAAAAAGGTTTAATCAGGCTTGGGAGAGATAGCTCAGTAGAATAAGTACTTGCCTGGCAAGCACAAGATCCTGAGTTCAATCCCCGGTACACACACACACACACACACACACACACACATACACACACACAAAAAAGGCTTAACTGCAGAGATGAAAGAGATTTCAGATAACATTCAGAGAATATGTGCAAATTCAAGAGTGGTAATTTTTCCAGCAAAATATAAATAATGAAGATTTGTGTAAGATAGAAAACCTCCACAAACCAATAATTAGAGAAGTTAACCAAAAGGCATACCTTTTATTTAAATTGAAGAACAAATATCAATGAAACAGTTTCAAATCAAATTAGTAGAACAGATTCAACAATTAATATATTGCACATTGTTTTCATAGTGGCTTTTTGCTGTACAAGGTGCATACATGATACTCTATCTACAAACACTATTAGAGCAGATGCCTCTAATCAATGAATTAAGAGAATGTAGCTGTATACCTATCTTTTTTTAAAGCTGAATTATAGTACAGTTTCAATAATTAATACTTTTTACATTGTTATCTTCCTAGTGGTTATCCATAGTACTAGAAGCCAACATAATATCCTGTCCAAACACTATTAGTGCAAATCTTTCTTCTCATAGAATTACACAAAAGTACTGCATATTTATCCTAACTGTACTGTTTATACAAACACAGAATGGTTCTTCCTTTGTATCCTCTTCAAAAGGCATACCTTTAAGAAAAGCTATAGGCCCAGATGGGTTTACAGATACAGTTAGTCTTTAAAAATTTTAATAATCCATGTTATTCAGTATACTTGAACTCAGGAAACATACTGATCTCCATTTTATGCAGCTAGCAGCACTCTATGGACAAAAATCCCAAACACAAATAGTTAAGTTAGTTCTGCTTACCAGCATATACAAAATTCTAAATGAGATGCTACCAGAAATTCATGAAAGAAGCAATAATTTAATTTTGTCTTAGGTATGCAAGGATAGTTCAATGTTAAACAATCTTTCAAGATAATCACTAAGCCAAAAAATTGAAAATGAATATTTCTATGACTAAAAAAATAATATATGAAATGGGATTCATCAGACTTCACCATCTGTTCCAAATTTTCAAAACCTCCCAGTAAAAAGAAGAAGAAAAATATCATGGAGACCATTTGGCACAATCTAAGGGCCAACATCAAACATAGTAAAATGCTAAAGCCATTTCTATTAAAATCAGAAATAAAGCAAAATGCTCATATATCATCACTTTAGAACTAATTAGACATAGAAATTAAATATTCATACAAATATTAGAAAATAAAAATCAAAGTTATTAATTTTGCAAGACATGCTAATAGACACAGATGCCCTGAGACTATTTTAATAAACTAGTAGAATAAAATACAATGGATTTGAGACAATAAATAAAAATATTTAGTTTCCCTTTTACTAGCAATATCCAATAGAATAGAATACCATGGAAAGTTAGTAGTCTGTGTTAATGTAGTCCACAATAGCAATAATTATGACAAAAATGTATTTGAAGAAAAATATAGAATTTTGTGAGTGACCATAAACCAAAACACGAACAAATTGAATGATATACTCTGATCCTCAGTGAGGATATCTACTATCAAAAAATGTTATGCTTCTAAAATTAATATGTGAATTATATATATCCACGAACACACTACAAAGTTAATTTTGATATAGAACTATCAGTCAGATATTGAAGGTTAATAAACATATAATATACTTGTATTAATATTGTTCTTATCCTCTCTAAACATGTCAGCTTTGTATTAGGCAGATTTGTGGATCAGACAAGATCCAGGCTTCTATGTGCATACAGGTCTCAGGAGGCCAAGTTGGTGACTGTGTCCTCAAGGTACCGTGAAAAGCCACTGGTGAAACTCTGACTTTATGTTGCCAGCAGAAGCTAGACCTTGACCACATCAGGTATTAGATGGCCAGATGGCAAGAACAGATGCTCTGCCGTTCAGCTATGTGGGAACCGAGCAGGCAGCATTGCACTAATTATTAATGAGAAATCACTTACCTACACGAGTCAGTGCTGCAATATCTGAACTGAGTACACATGGGAGAGCATAAAGAAACACCTGAAAGTTATTATTTGAGGTCCCGCACTTTCATTTTTCTTTCCACATTGCTTTAATAAACCATGCATGACCAATAAATATAGTTGGCAGGAAAAAATTAGATGCAAGTTGAGTAAGTTGAAAATTTTAATGAGATAATAATCATGGATATGGATGACACAGGTGAAGTTATCACTTCCCTTCTCTCCCATCTCAACTCCTAACAGAGTGATAATTGCTTTAAAAGCAAAATAGTTCTGAATACACCAATAGGTATTTTTTCCAAGGACTATAAGTAGCAAATTTCAACACCCAATGCATCATGTTATTTCTTATCACACTTAACAAATTCTAATAGGTGACGAAGTCTCCTGTAGGGCATTCATCTCTCTCAGCACAAAATGTTCGAGGTTGAATTCTGGCCTAGAAAATGGAGCAGAAAGATCAGGAAATGAAAATTGTATAACTGTCATCAGGAATAATATTTTGTTCTTCTAGGCTGGAATAATTCCATTTTATCATCAGTGCCTATTATCAAAGGCTTAGAAATCTCAATAAAAAGTAGACTAACATTAAGTTTCCTAAAGAACTCATTGTGTTAGTTTTTAAAGAATCATAAAAAAATTACACCGTGTTTTTTTTTCTTAACAGAACTGGAATAAACACTTATAGTATTTGTAAAATGGACAGAAGATAATTGTGGCCAATTATATTATGCTCTATACTCCTCCTAAAAAGAACCCTATAGTCCAGGAAATGAGTCCTGAGATCCTTCCTGTATGTAGTAATACGTCCCATGGAGCCTTATTGTCTGCTAAATGCTTCACTTTCACACGGTCTGAGGGAGCATGAATTTTCATTGACTTTTATGTACCACACCTTGTGTTCTAAAATGAACTTATGATAGCTTTAAATGACATGTAAAGTGCAATAAGACTTCATACATTAAAACTGGGAACAAAGAAGAAAGGAAAATGTGGATAGTATAAACTGAGCCAACAAGTCTGAAAGGGGCCTATGACAATAACCCACCCTGCTGGATTGGAAGACAGATTGGTTGCTAAACTTACTAGCAGTAACAGAAAAGGAAGCAGATTCTAGTTTAATCTCTGAAAAGGGAAAAAAGCATTGAATGTTGTCTTAAATTGTTTTATTTATAATAGTAGTAAAAGCAGGGGCCAGGGAGATGGCTCAGTGGAATAAATGCTTCCCTGGCAAGCCCAAGGGCCTGAGTTCAATACCCAGTTCCACAAAAAGGAAAGAAAAAAGAAAAAAAAATACTAGTAGCAGTATTTAAGAGTGGATCTAATTTAGAGTACTTGTTATAATTCCAGCTACTTTTCTGAGTATGTTATATGTATTAATTTAACCTCCACAATTTAATTAAGTAGGTAACATAATTACCTCCTTTTTATAGATTTGGAAACAGAGAGACATGTGACTTGATCCTGGTAAGAAATAATATTGAGATATTATTAAACATATATTTAAGACATAAGGTGTAAACACTATATGGTTATAACTTTTATGTATCCACCAATCACAAATTTGGTTAAACATCACCAAAGCTACAAAAACAAGCCAAATTCAATTTTATAGGGTAGATGGTGGTATTGTGACATTAATATGGAATTAGGTTACAATGAAAGTGAATCTAAGCTTGACCTTCTACAATTTGCTAACTCAGTTATCCCTTCCTTCTTCTCTAATGAGGCCACAGGGACATACAGTTCATAGGGCTTGTGGAGGAACCCTCCAGGCTTCTTTCAGTGAGAAGACATCCTCAGTGTACTGAGCCCATTGGTGTCATTTTCTCATTCCCTGGCAACAGTTCAAGAAGAGCTACTTGGCATCAACTCTACAGAAAGCACAAACATGAACACAAGCAATCTGTGTTTTAATTATAAGGTGCAAATGATTCAAAATATGCTTACATTAATTTATTTTCTAGAATATCACTTACATAAAAACACAAAGTTTATCTGTGTGACCACCTCTCAGGCTCCCTACTTTGAAAAAAAGTTTTGAGAACTTTATAATGTTCTTCATTATTATAATAATTGATTCAAGTATAGTCTTTATATTAGAAAGAGTTACCTCCCACGGGAGGAGAGAATATGAACAGGATAGGATGGAATTAAAACTAATAATGCTTTTGGCAATTCATCTATTAAAAACAAGACAAGGATCATGAAAATATAATGATTTTGTCAAACCAATAGGCAGTTCAGTAAAAATAATCCAAATAATCTAGCTTTGTTTGACATTTTTTTTTTTTTTTTGAGGACTGAAGGTCAAACCTAGGGCTTCAAGGATTGCCAGGCAAGTGCTCTACCACTGGTCTGTACCCCTTCCTCCTACTTGAGGTTATTTTGTTTTGTTTTTTCACACGTAAGGAAAAGTCAGGCTTTGGGGAAATGAGCTTGTGGCAATGAACTCAGAGATCAAAAGATTCACATTAAGAAGCTGTATGTTGGTTTCTAGGCTTCAACATGGTCTATGATTTTCAAAATCAGGAAGTTCTTGTATAGAAAGTTAGGAAGCCTAAAAACACCTTGAACCTAATAGTCATGCTGCACTTCTACTCTCTGGTGGGCTGAAGGAATAATCCAAAGTAGTGTGCCATGCAATAAAGTATAGTTACGTGGGGCCAGCAAGATAGCTCAGCAGACTAAACACTTGCTTGGGAAAGCATAGGGACCAGGGTTTGATCCCCAGTCTACATGTCATGCCGGCCACACCCCCTGGGCAAACTGGCGACATCCTGCAGGTGTGGTGGTGCTCACCTGTAATCCCAGTGCTGCAGAGGCTGAAAACAGGACGATCACTATGAGTCTGAGCTGCATAGTGAGACCAAATACATACAAATGAATAATGTTTTTTCAAAAAGTGACTTAAGCAATATTAAAATACATTATCTCATATAATAAAAGGTCCAGTTGGGTGTGGCTTCGAGGTTGGATAGTTTAGCAGTTCGAAAAGTCCAAGGCCCCAATCTTTCTCTCACTGCTGTGCCTTTCAGTGTGAATTTCTTCCTAGAACAGGTTTCCCAACAGCTAGGAGCATAGTTGCCAATAGTAATAAGGTACATGATTGCTTGTTTGCATCCAGCAGGGAGAAAATGAGCTTCTCTCCCAATTATGCAAGAAAATTCCTTGCTGTTAATCTGGTGGGGTAAACATAGGCCCCACTGCCAAGCGAATGCCATGAACTGACTGCGCAAACTAGGTTACTTAACCAATCCAGGTAAGAGCTCACTATACTTGTGGTAGACTGGTTAGAGACCCTCCTAGCTGGGGCTCACTTTCCCCTCAGTCACATGGCTGCAACTTGTGGATGTTTCCATAGTGTAAAACTCTAGACTCACCTAGAAGGGGGAAATAGTGCAGACAAACAACGAATTTCCTAGCAACAAAAGCTTTGGGGCTGTGGCTCAGTGATAGACTATATGCTTAGCATATGTGAGGTTTTGGGTGCAATGTATGGCACACACACACATGCACACACACACACAAACACACACACACACACACACACACACACACACACAGTCTTTCAGCCTTTTCTGAAAATGTTAATTTTTGTACTGTTCTGAAATACAGCACATATGGGCTATGGGGTGTAGAAGTCAGCAGTTGCTCAGTACTTAGTGAAATGCTGCTATGCTGTAGCAGGACACACTTCTCCTGGACAGTATTTATTTAAAAGTCAAATATCATGTTTCATTGGTAAACCATATAACCCATAATGAGAATTTTTATCGAAGAAAACCATAGTGGCTTGAAATCAAATGAAAAGAAATAATGATAGGATCTTTCTCAGTATTCCACTATGCTTCACTCACACTATGATTTGAGTTAATAAAAACAATTTACATATTCAATTAATGTATTTTCCTTACCAATTGCCTGCTATGTGCTTTAGAATGGGTGAGCAGGCAAAAATGAGATGCATTTGTTCCACACTGTATGAATTCATTCTGTATAAAATAGCAAGGTTAACATAAAACTGAGTAGAAAGATAAGCTGACAAGCTGGCCAACTACTGGTTTACTCAGGAAACTTAGATGCATTAGACTCTGGACTAGAGACAAATCAGAGGGCAAGATAGTGAGGAAAAGGATCCCAGGCTCTTGTGGACAAAGAGGGCCAGGATGGAAGCTCTCAGAGCAGATGAGGGCACTGGCAGCTGAGATGAGAAGCTGAATTAGTGGGTGATAAGAATCGTAAGGGAGAATGAACTAAAACCAACATTTGTTAGTTGTTACAATGTGCTAGACCTTGGGTTACATGCTTCATATACTTACTTTATTGAAATCTGTTTTTTGGGTTTTTTTTTTGTCTATAATACATAATGAATAAAGTCAGAGTAGGGGGGTGGTACATATGCTTACTGTATCATAGTCCTTTTTATTTCCAAGAACCTAGAAGATAAATACTGTTATTATCCTCCTCTTTCTATGGGAGAGGAAACTAAAGATCAAAGATATTAAATAAATTTTCTGAGGTTGGGCAGCTATTAATTGGTAGAAAAAATTTTAATCCTAGTCTTTTTTATTAAAATCCTCAGCTTTCCCCATTGACTCATGTTATATCCTATGGCTGGGGAAAATGATACAATAAGAACTAAACACTCCGAGTAAAAAGGCTGGGGAAGGAGATCTGAGGAAAGACACTGCAGGAGTATAAGGGGGTTGGGGCAGGTGACAGACAAGCCTTTCATGGAACACTTGCTTATGGCAATACAGACAAAATAATGTAGTCACATCCTGTTAAGTATGTGAAGTAAAGGATTCCAAAGTAACTCCATAGTCTATGTGAGGTTAAATAGGGAAATGCCTCTGCTTCCTACCAAAATACAGGATTTCAAACTTGATCACCCTTGCTGCCAGGGACAGTGATTCAGCCAAGCAACATTTAGAAGATATAATTATATGTAGCCCAGAGGCAAATACAGTATAGGCACTAACTTAAGAACATCTGAATTTCACATTGTCTTTAAACGTTCATGGAATCAAACTCCCTTAGAGTATATTCTACTTGAAGAAGACTGGCTTAAATTTTCCTTTTTATTCCAGTTATTGTATTGTCCAGTTTTGTTGTTGTTGGGAAAAAATGCCTGACCCATGCACCTTGGAGGAGGAATGGCTTTATCTCGGGCTCACAGTTTCAGGGGCTTTAGTCCATGGTCTGCTGACTCCAGGCAAGATCACAATAGCTGCAGGGCATGTTGGAGGACAGCTGTGAACTCATGGCATCCAGGAAGCAGACAGTAGGGCAAGAGAAAGACAGGAAAGGGTCAGAGACCAGTCTAGTCCCCAGGCGATGCCCATGGGTCCCACTTCCTCTGATGAGGTCCCACCTCCTACTAACCCATGGGGCTCTGAAGTCATCAATGGGTGAACCACTGCAGAGTGTTCTTCCCATCCAGTCACCTCTCAGGAATCCCTTAATCCAGTCAAGTGCACAACAAGATTAACCAATACATGCAATAATACTATAAGAAATATTTTAAAATAAAATACTATACTGTGGTGTCATGTAGCGTCATTCAAGGTCAACTGGTAAAACAAACTGGAAGGTGACTGTTCTGATAAAAGTGAAGTTCTCAATAGAACTTCATGAAGTAGCGGGTGCACCTGGTCCACTCTAAGCATGTTCCAAAGACCCAGCTTCTTTTCATTACCTATGTTGCCAGTGATATTGGTTCACCTGTGTCAGTAGGGGATTCCAAGACACAGATCCCATGATTCATCTCTTAAGAAGATTTATTTAGAAACTTAAGTGGCTCTGGATAAATGTCTCCTGACTGGATTTTTTTTTCAGCCTTCAAATTTAAAAAGTCAAAAAGATTTTTAATGTTCAGAATGTTGTCAGGGATGCTTACTAGATACGGGAGTTGAGAAGATGAAAGCTCAGAATGCATGCAAAATATGACAGATAATAATTTATTTTATTTACTTATTTATTATATTTTAGAGAAGAGTCTACAGGGTGTTCAGGGTCTCACTGCTAGAACAAACTCGTAGTGATCCACCTGTTTACAGCTGGGATTACAGATGTGTACCACCACACCCAGTCTCATTTTTTTATTTTATTAAATAAATTAAAACTGCAAATATTTCAGTTAGAATGCTGTTGAGTACCTTGGCAGCATTAGCTAGGCAGACACTGACTATTTGGGTATTTTAAGCAAAAGGTGCTCCCTCCTAATGTATTCCATAATGCAACTGTCTTGCATTCAAACTGGCAATCCTCAAAAGATCTCTTCTTTCCCCTGAAATGAAGTTTAATAACAATGAAAAATGTCCCCCAAAAGGAACTGAGAAACTAATGGATGCTTTTTACAATACCAGGGCTACCGCCCTTTCCCTTAGCTGTTGACATTCCCTTGAGGAAAAAGCTGACTGTTTCATCAGACAATTGCAGTTCATCCACTCTGTGCAACTCAAGTTGATGATCACAGAGCTCCCAGATGCCTGAAGTAACTTTCCAACTGTAAAACAAATGTCAGCATAAAGAGAATCAGATACCAGAAAGGATGCCACTGGGGGAAGAGCTGGAGGATCCACACAAGAAGAATGATTAGGAGAGCTAACAACTATAGCTTTAGTTCCTGCTTGAAAGTTTGGGAGTAGGAAGAAAAATAAAAACAAAATCAAAAAAATCAGAAAGGCCGTCTACTATGGTTTGTGTCTAGATGTCCCCCTAAAGGCTCATGCAGTCATGGGGAAGGCTGCTAAAGTTTTTGACTGATTAATGGTCCAGTGCTCCAATAATTAATGGTCCAGTGGTCCAATGCTAGTATTATGGGTGTGTTACCACCCCGAGGGTAGGCAGCCTGGGTACAGTACAAGGGAGGGAAAAGGGCTTGCCCTCTGCTGCCCATCCCTGGTTGTTCTTCCTGCTTTTGTTGTCTTCCTCCACCTGCTGCCCTCTGTCTTGTGCCACTCTGCCTTGGAGCCAGCCAAATATGGACTGAAATCTCCACAAGCTGTGAGCTGGTAAATAAACCTTTCCTTCCTTAACTTCAGGCACTGGGTATTTTGTCTTAGCAATGAGAGAAGAGTAACCAAGACACCATCCTTTTAGAGCATCCAGCGACAGTCCCTACAACAAGTCCTAAAACTGTGATTCTCTCAGGTGCAGGTCCTTCTTCAATCTCTGCTCCAGCCTGGGGCAATTTAGGAAAGTGTTATTCAGGTGTTGTCCACCAGAGCTGCAGTGCCGGAGAGCAGAACGATGGAAAGAACAATGCTGTTATATAGCCCCACGCCCACTGCAAAATCCCTAGACGACCCACCCGCACAGTGAAAAGGGAGAAGGAGAGGAGGGGGAGTCAGACAGCCTTGCCACATGGTCCTAGCATCAGCAGCTCTCTCCATTTCAAAAGACAAGTGGGCAACAAATAAAACTGCATATTAAAATATAAAATTCAAGAGGATTTGTTTTTGGAAATTTTATCACATTTTGCAATAATTCCTATAGATGTCAGTGAGTTCTAAAGATTTTCCCCAGGAGCTCCCTCCCCTCTGTTCAGCCATTGTGGTTGTTCTCTTTTTCCTCAGTTTTTACTTTTCATTAGTCCTTGTGTGCAGTGCACGATGATTACAGTCCTTGTGGAGTTGGTGCACATACAGACCTCTATTGTTTCATCCCATTCTGCATTCTCCCTTCCCCCTCTTCGTCTTTTGATTCCTTTTCCATTTGAGAAAAACCTCTATCTCACTACTTCTTCTGCTTGTCTATCTTTTCTTCTGCTTTTTACTTATACTTTGGGTTTTCCTCATCTGTGAGAAATCATGTGATATTTAAGCCTGTGTTAGGGCTGGCGAAATAGCTCAGCGGATTAGAACACCTGCAAGCAAGCTCAGGGACCAAGCCTGTGGTGCTGGTGCTGGCCCTGGCACTGGGGCACACAGAGATGGCAATGGAGCCTGGGCGTGGTGGTGCGCACCTGTAGTCCCAGCACTTGGGAGGCTGTAAATAGGAGGATCACTCCGAGTCAGATCTAGTAGTGAGACCCTGAACATCTCTAGGCCCTTCCCTAAAATACAAAATAAAAAAAATTAAGCCTGTGTTTCCCATATATCACTAATATTTTGGTCTCCAGGTGCATCCATTTTCCTACAAATGACTCATCCTTCTTTATGGCAGAGTAGTACTTCATTGGCTATAAATGCCACATTTTCTTTACCTATTCATCTGTGGATGAACATATGGGAGACTCACAAGATTTTGTTTCTATGAATTATGGTCTATAAATATGGATATGGATGAGTCATTGTAATGTGTTGTCTTTACCTCATTGGGGAAGATACCTAAAAGAGGAACAGCTGGGTTGAATTGAATTTCTAGATTTAGGGGTTTTTTAAATTTTATTTTTATTTTTAAAGAATACAAAATAGTGATAGAAAAATCAGCATTAGAAACAGTACAAGACTTCACTAAAGAAAGTAATAGGCATTCAACAATGATTGCTATATTACATGATGCTATCTTCAATTTAGTTCAGTTCACCAGACATGAATGTGTAAGATTTGTGTAAAGAAAAACAAAACAGTAACAAAGAAGTTATAAGAAATTCAAAAGAAGAAAATAAAAATCAGAGTAAAAAAAAAAGTTTTAAGCATTAACTACTCCTTTCAAAACATGGGCAGAAATCAGCAGTACAATTATCCAAACTATTCTGCATATGTATACAAATATATTTTTTTCTCTTCTTTCATTTGCTCTTTTCCTAAGCCCAGCCTTTCCTTCCCATTGAACGATTTCCTTCTCTTTCACAGTATCTGTTGTACAGTATCTGTTTCAATTTTAATTACTCTCTCAGGTTCTTACACATCAAGATAATACAATGCTTGCACATGTGGGTCTGATTCATTTCACGTACCAATATAATCTCTAGGTGCATCCATTTATCTACAAAAGTTGTGAGTTTATCTTTTTTATAGCTGAATAATATTCCGTTGTATAAAAATACAATATATTTTTTAACATACATTTATTTATTTATTTGGTACAGGCACTTGCTATGCAGTTCAGACTCTTAGTGATCCTTCTGTCTCAGCCTCCCCAGCTCTGGAATAATAGGCATGTACCACCAGCCCCAGTTTCATTGACTGGCATGGCCTGGCGCCAGCATGACACATGGTACTGGGGATTGAACCCAGGTCCTTGTGCTTGCCAGCTAGGCACTTAGACCACTAAGCTATCTCCCCAACCTCATCATATCTTTATTATCCATTCCTCAGTTGATGGGCATTTGGGTCATTTCCAAGATTTACCTATGACAAATGGTGCTGCTATAACATGGGTGCACACATATCACTGTGGTATGATGATTTCAGTTATTTTGGAAAAATATCTAGGAGGGAAATAGTTCAGTTGATTGGGACCTCCAGTCCTACTTTTCTGAGGAATCTCCACACTTGATTTCCATAGTGGTTGAACCAGTGTGCACTCCCAACAGTGGAGAAGGGTTCCTTTTTCCCCACAGCCTCTAAAGAATTGTTATTGGTTGACATCTTGCTGATAGCCACTTTTTCTGGCAGAAAATGGTATCTCAGCATTGTTTTAATTTGCATCTTTTGAATGACCAATAATGTTGAACATTTTTTCATATATTTATTTGCCATTTGTATCTCTTCATTTGTGAAGTATGTATTCATCTCAGATGCCCATTTTTGGATTGGGTCTTTCAATTTTGGAGGACTGATTTTTTTTAATTTTTATATGTTCTTCATAGGAGCCTTTGTCTAGTAGTCTGCTATTATTGTTTCCCGCTTCATAGGTTTTCTTTTTACTCTGTTGGTGATCTCTTCTGACATACAAAAACTTTTCAAAAAGATGAGAGCTCAACTGTTGATTCTTTGAAGTACCTCCTATGCAGTTTAATTTTTGTTCATGTACTCTACCTACCATATGTCCTTAAGGTTAAAGTTTCTACCTAATTTCTCTTCCAGAAGTTTTAGTGTTAGAGTTTTAATATTTAAATCTTTGATCCATTTTGACTGTAGTTGTGCATGATGATAGACATGTATCTTTCCATGCATGTGGAAAGCCAGTTTTTCCAGCACTGTTTATTAAAGAGGCTATCTTTCTTCCAATGAGCGTGTTTGGCACCTTTGTCAAAGATGAGGTGGCTGAATGTGCTTGTGGTTGTGTCTACATCTTCTAATCTGTTCCACTGATCCTCGGGTCTGTTTTTTCCAGTACCATGCTGATTTCATGACAGTAGCTTTGTGGTATAATTTTAAGCCAGGGATTGTGATCTTTTTGCCTTTCCTTCGTTACCCAAGATTCCTTTTGCAACCTATTCTAGGTCTCTTCTGGTTCCGAAAGAATTTTAGGAACCTTTTTTAGATCTGTCTCCTATTCAATATAGTTCTGGAAACATTATCCAGGGCAATTAAAAAAGAGAAAGAAATCCCATTTAGGCAGATGCGTTGGCCAGGGTTTGATCCATGTCAGCCCCATCCCCAGGGTGAGCTGAAAGGCCAATCAAGCCTGGGCGTGATGGCACATACCTGTAATCCAGCTCTTGGAAGGCTGAACACAGGCAGATCACTAAAAGTCTGATCTACATAGTGAGACCCTGTAAACCCTGTACTAAAAGACACACACACACACACACACACACACACACACACACACACGGAATAATGATTAGAAAGGAACTGAAATTATTATTACTTGAAGATGACATAATACTGTACATAGAAGACCTGCAAAAACTCCATTAAGAAACTTGTAGACTCAATAACCAAATTCAGTAACATAGCAGGATACAAAACAAATGCTAAAAAATCAATAACATTTCTATACACAATGAATTCACCAAGAAGGAAATTATGAAAAGCATGTTTTTTCCAGTAACATCCCCAAAAATGAAATACTTAGGAATCAATCTCACAAAGGAAGTAAAATATTTATACAATGAAAACTATAGTACTCTGAAAAACAGTGCTCAAAGAGGATTTCAGAAAATGAGAAGATATTCCTTGCTCCTGGATATGAATAACCAACATTGTGAAAACGGCCGTAGCCCCCAAGTTGTTATACAGATTCAATGCAATCCCAATAAAGCACCATCAGTATAGTTTTAGTTTGACGGTGGATATTGACACTGATTTCTGTGATGGCTGTACTGGTTTGCAATCCCCCCAGCAATGCAGAAATTTCCTTGTTCTCTAAAGCCTCACCAGCACTTATTGTTGCCTGCTCTCTTGGCGGTGGCCATCCATTCTGGAGTAAGATGGAATCTCCCTCTTGTTTTAATATACATTTATCCATTAGATAAGAGATGTTCAATATTTTTTTCATATATTTTCAATTTTTATGTTTCATTTAAAGATTATTTAACATAAAAAGAAGATGCGCAAATGCAGGTTACATTATAACAACCAAGGCAATATTCTACACAACAAAAATAAAAACAAATTTGTAAAGTAAATGTACCAGCACTGAATAAGCATAGTACTTGATATTTAATCCAGGTTTCATGTGCAAAAACTGACTTGAACACAGGCTTATGCAAAATAAACTACTTCTTGAACACCAAAAATAACTTCCTAGAATACCTTTTTGACTGTGTACTGCTTTACTCTTTTTTGTTGTTGTTGTTCATTTGTTTTCATTTGTGTATTTGGTACAGGGTGTCACTGCAAAGCTCCAATGCACAGTGACCCTGTTTTCAGCCTCCCCAGTGCTGGGATTACAGGTGTGCACCACCACACCTGGACTCATTCACCAGCTCAGCGTGCCCCAGGGGTGGCTCCAGCTTGCCTTGCCAGACCAGGGATCAAATCCTGGTCCCTGAACTTGATATCCACTAGTATTTTGAGAGAACTACTTTTTTTTTATTTTTTATTTTTGAGAACTTCTATACAATACCAAAAGAACTGGCCTGACATTTAATGACTGTAAAAATACAGTACAATAAAAACATATTTGTAATGCAAATCTGCATTCAATATGTTTAGTAAACCTTACTACTAAAAAAATTTCAAAACAAAAGACCACCCTGAGTAAAAGTTAAGGCCTCATCAAAGAAAAATGCTCATCATTTGCATACATTGGTGGAAAACTGGTAAGATTTTGTTGAAGGTGCAGGCAAGAAATTAATGAAGTTGTTTATTTGAAATCTGTTCAAAAATACCCATAAGGGGACTGAGGAGCTAGCTCAGCGGCATAAATGCCTATCTGGCAAGCACAAGGTCCTGAGTTCGATTCCCATTCCCAAAAGCAAATTCCATAAGGTTGTAACTGGCTATTGAGGCTGTCTTAAAATATTTTACTATGAATGTATTTTCACTGTTTCTCAAAATCAGTCCAAAGGACCAAAAGACTTTTAATGTGTGTCCTGTGATATACATTTTAATTAACTCACTATGTGATTTTTCTACATTCTGAAATGCCTAATGGGAATGAGCAATACTTCCAAAAAAAGATTATTGATATTAACATATTTAAGATATATCAGAATTCTCTAAGTCTATGATATAAATACTAGTTTTTGAAACTTGGTTTCTTTTCCCATCTTGCAAGATGGCGGGTAAAAAAAACTGAGAAGTCAGACACTAAAGAGAAGAAACCTGAAGCCAAGAAGACTTCTGCCAGTGGTACTGGCAAAAAGGGTAAGGTGAAGGCGAAAAAGTGCAAGAAGGGGGCAGCCCCACTGCAGCCGAAATCCTGTCCTGGTTAGAGGAATTGGTAGATACTCCTGACCTGCTATGTATTCCAGGAAGGCTTTGTACAAGAGAAAGTACACAGCTGCTAAACAAAGTTGAGAAGGAAAAGAAGAAAGTTCTTGTTACAATCACAAAACCACTCAGTAGGGACATGAATGGAGGTACCTGGGTGGTTAAGCTTCGAACAGTGCCTAGATACTACTACCCTACTGAAGATGTGCCCCAAAAGCTCTTGAGCCATGGCAAGAAACCCTTCAGTCAGCATGTGAGGAAACTTTGAACTAGCGTCACTCCCGGGACTATCTTGTTCATCCTCCCTGGGCAGCACAGAGGCAAGAGAGTGGGCTTCTTGAAGCAGTTGGTCAGTGGCTTGCTACTTGTGACTGGGCCTCTTAGCCTTAACTGTGTTCCTCTAATGAAGAACACACCAGAAATTTGTCATTGCCACCTCTACAAAAATTGATGTCAGCAAAGTGAAAATCCCCAAACACCTCGCTAATGATTACTTCAAGAAGAAGCTGCGGAAACCCAGACACCAAGAGGGTGAGATCTTTAACACCAAGAAGGAACTATACCTGATTTCAGAGCAGCACAAGGTGAATCAGAAAGCAGTAAATTCACAGATTTTACCAAAAATCAAAGTTGTTCTTCAGCTCCAGGGCTACCTGAGATCCATTTTTGCACTGACAAATGGAATTTATTCTCATAAATTAGTATTCTAAATTTCTTACTAAGAACCTCTTTAAATAACATACATTTAAAAAATACTAGTTTTTGTTTTAAAGCAAATTCTGAGTATTAAGAAAAGCATATATAACCCTCAAATAAACATGTGTGACTATATATAAACATTTTATTTTTACGCACAGTTACATGTTTGAGGCTGGAAGATTTCAAAGTTAGTTTTGAAACAAAGACAACATGGGAATACATGCTTTAGAAAAGTTACATTGCCATTGAACTAGAACATTCAAAAAATTTATGAAATGCCCACAAATTCTAAGTCTAGATAGTTCCCCTAAATCTAAATTTTACTTAGATTGTGCTATTAACCTTACTTCATCATGGTTACTTTAAATCTTTTGCATAAAAATGGTGATAAAATACACAAAAGTGTGTTATATCTGGCAACTATATAAATATACTGCTAAACATTAATTTTTGTTGGTTTTTGTGATACTAGGGATCCAACTTGGGACCTTACGCCTGCCAGGCAGGCACTTAACTAATCACTAAATTTAATAAAAGTAGTGTGACGAAGTCTTCCCCTAAAATGAATTCTGTCTGCTCAGATTTCTTCTATACCTTTCTGCTGTTGTTTCTTTATTTCAGATGCTATTAATTCATACATTTCAACTGAGCTAGTGTCCTTTGCACTTGTTATGGGTGGGCTTAAGGCCTGAGGCTGCATTTTGCTCCATGTCTATCATTCTGTATAACACTGACCTCTGACCTTTGGTGTAGAGCTTTGGTGCAGTTATATAGAACCTACTGAAATTCAGGTGCAGCTCTATTAAGTTTGAGTTTATGAAGTTATGCCTGGCTTGGGTCTAGCTTTTGTGTTCAGCTCCTTCCTGCTGCAGCCCTTGGAAGTTCACCTGTTGTGCCCCTGGTCCAGGGAGCACAGGGGAGCATAGAAGCTCTCCCACACACTAGCTGGGCCTGGGTTTGGGCTGGATCTGGAGGTTCCAAGAGCATTGCAGAAGTTCTCACTCATTGGGTGGGCTTGGGTGGCTGGAGCTCTGAAGGGATGGAGAGGTCCCGAGGGTGCGGTAGAGGGTCTCACTCATGCACTGTGCAGGGCAGGCTATGCTGGCTCTGATGGGGTGGGAGAGGTCCCCAGAATGCCGGGAAAGGTCTCTCTTTTGTGGCTGGCCTGGGCTTGGTCCGGTGGGTACAAGAGAGAATAGAAGCTCTCCCACACACTCGCAGGGCTTGGGCAAATTGGTCAAGCAATGGCCGCAACTCATCCACAAAGCTGACATTGGCAAAGAATCTACAAAGTGAAATACAGGGTTACAGGATAAATCCTGAGGGTACGTCACTGACCTTATCAGATACAAAAGTTACATTTCTTGTTATATAGGTCTTGCTTTATCTTGGTCTTAACCATCCAGCAGAAAAGTATAAAAATGGAGGTGTATAAAGTCATATTAATATGCTGAGCTGTGAAGGGCTCAAGTCAACAACTTTTGTGGATAACCCACCACTATTGTGGATTGCTAGACTGTTTTGCTGAATTCATGCACCTATAGCATTTAGATGCCAATGGGATGCCCATCTCTGACAGGACTAAACAAAAAAAAGGGGATACAAAGGAAGGACGATTCTTTATTTGTATATACAGAATAGTTAGGACAAATATACAGGTACTTTAGCTTAATTCATTGATTTGAAAGATTTGTACTAACAGTGTTTGGGCAGAATATCCTGTCTGCTTCTTGTACTATGGATAACCACTAAGAAGATAACAATGTACAATGTATTAATTATTGAAACTGCCCTATTGATCAGCTTTGATACTGTCTCATTGCTATTTGTTTCTTAATACAATAAAGAAAACCTTTAATTAAGATGGATTTTTTTTTGGGGGGGGTCTGGCTCAGGCTGCCTTAAGAGCAGATCTGGTAAGGCATGTGGAGCAAATAACAAGAAAAATAATATATATTCTGTACCCACCTAGTAAATGGGTGATTGATCCACCAACATGATAGGCTCCAGTGGCAAAGAATACTGTGCACACTCAGTTGTGACTTTGTTCCACTTCTTCTAAATGCAGAGTTTGCACTTGATATACTTACATACGTGGTATCCAAGTCCTCCCATATGGTTTGTGCTGAAAAGTTTGGCTTGAAAAGTATGGCCATTTGCACAAACAAATATTCTCTGGAGGCATGTGCATCTGTAGATGGATTTATCTTGTCCTAGACAAGATATTTTAGGGTGTTCTGGCACATGAAGAAATCTTTGTTTTGTTCAGGAATCCAAAAGAATTCTTTCAATGCCAATTAAGGTGACACAGTACACAGGTATCCCTCCTCATCTACTGATTTCCTGGAGGAAAGCTGTCTACTGTCAAAAGAACACATGTCTTGAATTTCATTACAAAGGCCCTCAAAGAATGCGGAAGTCTCAAAACATGTTGATATGATACCATTTCCTATTATCAGGACCTGTTGGGTAGGAGTGGGTCATGCAGGTGCTCAGGAAGGAGGGACCACAGAAAGGCTGACGATCCAGGAAAACTGGCATGAAGGGCTCTATGCATGAGTACAGCCTGACTGCCTGTACCAGCCACATTGGCCGGATTTCTGCCAGCTGCCTGCAAAATGATTCCCAGTGATGTGGCTGGGCCTGGGCGGAGGTACACTAGGCTTCTCGGGCCTGATCGCTGTGACTTCACCCACACCCACACCCACACACACACCAGACTTCTTTGATTCTAGATTTTTGTGCCTGCCCCTGGGAAGACTTGCCCAGGGCTACTGAGTGTCTCTGGGCCTGGTGAAACTTGCCCCAGGCTTTTCTAGTTTCTGTGCTGCTGTTATTTGGGCTTAGAGAGATTCTGTGTACATATCTTGCTTTTTCTAGGTCACTGGTACTCCGTCCTCTCCCCAGGGTATTGGTGATAGTTGGACGCAGTGAGGCCTGCAGCCTCTGGATGCAGTCAACTGTCTCTTCAATCCTTCACATATCCTTGCCCTGCCTGGGGTCTTGAGTCTGCGGTCTCAGAGGTGGGGAAGCAGCTCGCATGTTCCCTGTTGACCACCTCTGGCCAAGAGAGCTCTAGGGGAGGCTGCTACTAGTGTTCCCAGCTCTGTTTAGGCATGATGCCAAGGAAGCAGGATCACATCTGAGTGTCCTACAACCTAAGTCCTCCGTTCTCATAAGAGCCCCCTAGGGCCCATCTTTTTTTTTCCTACTCAGTACAATAGTCACCACTTACTTGCCTAGGTATCTAACTCTGTATCTTTTGATCTAATCTAACTACTGTATTAGATTCTATTTTTGTAGTACTAAGTCTCAAAACCTGCATCTTCACATTGAACTATATTCTCTGACACTTTTTTTCTGCTTGCCACGAAGTGTCTCACTAAATCACTAATTTGTCAGGTTGGACTCCACCTGGTGATATTGTTGCCTCAGCCTCTTAGAAAATGCAGGAGTCACACTCAAATACCATTTTACCTTATTAAGTGTGTGGTTTAGAAACATCAGAAAGAAAACTAGGAAATCTTTCTGTGATATTAGGCATCAGTTACATTTTTGCTTTTAAAGCAACATGTGTGCACTGACACTTTGTATGTGGTGGGGGCAGTGCTGAGGGGTCTTTTCCATGCAAAGGAGTCATATCTCTGAAGATGCAGTGCTGGGTATTTACACGTAGAGGGCTGTGAAATTTTAGGAGCATCTTCCTTCTGGATTGACTTTATTATGATTTTTAGGTATAGTAAGTGCCAGGTAAGCACTTATTTACTGAGCTATCTCCCAGGCCCAATGATTCATTCTTAGCTGTTGAATTTAGTACCAAAATGCAGTATTCAGTACGAGACATAGAGCATGGCATAGCAGAGTCTTCATAGACTCTAGCAACTGTCACCCCAGTGGTGATGATGAACATATACAGTGCTCTGAATATTTCCTTGGGGCCACTTGTCATCACTTCCTGTCCTCCCATTCCAAGCAGCCCACATCCACGCATCCCAGGTGGAGAGTTTGCACTTTTAGACACAAGAAAGCTGTAACCATTCAGCACATAGTTACTGTTTGTTTTGTTTTTTTGCAGAGATTATTCAGTCAGCATAATTCTACTGGTTTTCACATGTGTGGTTGCTTGTCAGGAGTTCAGCCATTCGTGCCTTTGTAGGCATGCATCACAAATTGTGGCAATTTGATCGCAGTTTGTGTTGTTTGAAGTTTTGGCTCCAGGGTATTAGGCTTTCTCTAGGACCTAATGAGAGTGGCCACCACACTATGCCTGTGGACATGATGTGCTGTCCCCGGGGAAATCTCCCCACCCAGCCCCTCTAGAAAGAAGGTAACAGTGCAGGGCAAGGATCAACACAGAGTACCAGGCAGTTGGCACTGGCCTGAGAACTGTTGGCCACCCGCTCGTCTTCCTGCTTCCAGCCTTACCGATCCAAAAGAGAGGTGGCCAGGGACCATGAACCATGCACATCCTCTCACCACCTGGGCCTGAGGCCCTTCGTTCACCACAAGGTATTTGAAAGGTTAAAGATTATGATCCATCTAAACAAAGAAAAACACATTAAAATTGGAGAAGAGGTTGAATGCAGTTGCACTGTCAAGAGGAATGGAATGGAATGATTTAACATCCAGCAATGGTTGCAAACAAGGGGCTAGCAGATAAACAAGGGCTGGAAGAGCAGGACTCTGGCATGTACCACCAAAAGACATCATGTTTCTCATTAACCAGACAGCTGGAGCCCCACCCGGCATCTTCAGCCTCACCTCACTCTCCAGGTTGATGCACTGAGCAGAACTGGCTCATGCTACATTTGGCGGAGACATCTCAGAGCAGAGTACAGGAGAGCTGAGTTCGCCTGCTCCAAGGGATGAGGCCCACCTCACAAGATGTCTTTCTGCCCACTGTTTTCATGTATTTATTGGTCATTTGTTCTCCTTATCTCAGTTCTTTGGAGAAAAGAACAAGAATAAGGTTACTCTTAAGAGCACAAGTCCTAGAAACTTACAGTCATGAGATGAAATCCAAATGCAAATGCTTACTACCTGAGTGATGTTTCGGAAGTTACTCAAACACTGTATGCCTCAATTTTCTCATGTAAATAGGTGCCACAAGGCTTGCCTCATAGAATTATTGGAAGTACCGTTGAGCTAGTGTCTGACATAGGAAGATTTTACCCATCCGACCCACCAATAGTAATCATAATTCTCTTTGATAAGAGTAATTGTCTTGCCTTAAGATGATATTGGAGACTGTCTTCTTAGGAACTTTTATCATTGCTGAGAGAAAATATCCAACACTCAAATTTAAAGGAAGAAAGGCTTATTGTAGCCCACCATTTGCAAAGATTTTACTTTCTTGTTGGTTGCTTTCTTTGCCAGGAGGCATGGCGGGGGGCATCACAGAGGAGAAACACTTCCCAGTGGGCAAAAGGCAGCAAAGTAGCAGAGAGATGGCAGCAGCAGCCTGCCACTCCCTTTCAGCCCTTTCAAGCTACCTACACTTTGGGTGGAGTCACTCACAACCAGGGTGTGCCTTCCCACTATCCACACACACCCAGAACTATGCCAAACCTGGCCTAATTCAGTAATCACACATCCTTAATCCCCGCACCACACACTTATTAATCCAGCATCACACACCCTAGATCCAGACACTTATGGGTGTGTGAAGATTTGGGGGTCATGCCAGCGTCGTGTGTGTGTGTGTGTGTGTGTGTGTGTGTGTGCACGCCTGTGTATGGTGTCAGGGATTGAATTTGGGACCTTGTGCTTGCCTGGCAGGCACTAAAGGGGGTCATGTAATCATAAGTCATAACAGAATAAAAGCCATAACAGAAAAAACATACAGTGGAACCCTGCCAGGAATTGCTGGTTGTGTTACATCTATTACTAGAAGTGGATTTTGAAAATGACAGCTCTACCTTTTCCCAAGAAGGGCAGAAAGGACACAATCCGTCCACAGCAGTGCTTGCTTGAATGGGTATTTGAGTGAGCAACAGATTAGCTTGAGATTTTTGCTTTTAGCTTTTCAAGCTCTTGAAGAACTGCCTCTATGCAAACTTTAGGAACTTTGGGGCTTAGTAGAATATTAAAGGGATTGTGTGTTTCTTTCCTTATGCAGCCCCCAGGCAGGAATGATCATCTCTCATTCTGAAGTGTTTCATTTTTCAGGGGCCTTTAGCATCTCTGATTCACTTTATATCTGAGTTTTATACTGTGTTTTTATTTCTTCAATGGGGTAGTCCACATTGCTTTTTATATTTTCCTTTTGGGTTTTGCTTTCTTTTGGAAGTGAACTTTGGGTTTAGAACCCAGTTGATATGCATTTGAAACAAAAAAAGGTCTGCAGTGAGGTTCTGAAACCGATAGAGAAGAGAGGAGCAGACTGCTTTTTAAAATCTTTTGAAAGACCACTTTAAAAACTATTTGTGCCTGTTAAGGATATCACTTTGCAAGACCTACCTTAGTCAAGTATTTTAATACATGTAATTTAAGAACAACATGTGAGATTTTTAAAGCATTTTCTGTGATGTTCTCTGAATAAACTTTTATTGATGAATATTCACATGTCCAGTTTTATGTGGGAAATTGGAGTTTAAAGATGTTAACAGAGCCACCCAGTGACTTTAGTGTATTGTAACTAATCTCAACCTGATGTCCAAGACCCTGTGTCAGTACGGAATCCTATATGTGCATGCAAAAGAGCTCTTCAAATGTGAATGCTTTCCCATGCAAAAGATGTCACAGTTCATTTCAGAATGTGGGAAGGGGTCCAGGAATATTCACTTTTACGCATATTTACAAAGTAGTCTCCCTTATCTGAGAGGTTATGTTACAGGACCTCCTGTGGTACCTGAAACCATGATGGTACCAGACAGCTTCCCCGTTTCACAGCGGTCGATCTGATAACCAAGATGATGCCTGCGTGTTCAACAGGTGAGTGTGGACATGCGCTACAAACAGGGGTGACTCGTGCCACAGTTGGGACAGAGTGGGTCAGCATGAGATTCCATCATGCTACTCACAATAGTATATAATTGAAACTCATGAATTGCCTATTTCTGGAATATTCTGCGGAATATTTTTGTAGCATGGCTAACCATGAGAAACCGAAACCACAGAGAAACCATAAACAAGGGATGCCTACTTTCCACATTTTTAATAATCTTGAGGTATGTAGTTCATGGTCCACACTTTAAAAGCCATATCTTAAAATTCAGTTTAAAGCTCTTAGCCAGTGAGTTTTAAACATTATACTTTTAGGAACCAGACAAACTTTTTAAACTTAAAAATCAACTAGGATGTTAAAAGAGCTTGTTTGTTTGGTATTAGGGATTAAAGCCAGGGCTTTTGCACTGAGCTACATCCAAGCCTGTTATTTTGAGGGGAGTCTTGCTAAATTGCCCAGGTTGAGCTGGATCTTGCAATTCTGCCTCAGCCTTGCAGAGTTCCAGGATTATAAGCATGTACCATCATACCTAGCTAAAAGCTTTTGTTTTTGTAGGCTATACCCATGAATATATATTGTACTAGAAATTTATTATTATTTTATTATTATTATTATTTTTTTGCGGAACCAGGGATTGAACTCAGGCCCTTATACTTGCCAGGCAAGCGCTTATTCTAATAAGCCATTTCCTTGGCCCTTGTACTAGAAATTTAAACTTATTTGTTTTAAAAATATTTACTTGTATTCATTTAAAAATAATAAACCAGTCTAGGGAGATCGCTCAGAGGTCTAAGCATCTGCCTGGCAGGCACAAGGACCCAAGTTTGATCCCCAGGACTACATGCTGTGCCAGCCCAGAACCCCATGGTAGTGTATGCCTATTATCTCAGTGCTGGGGAGGCTGAGGCAGGAGAATCACTAGAGTCTGAGCTACACAGCAAGTCCCTGTATCAAATGAATAAATATTAAAAATTAACAATAATAAACCAATTATATATTGACATAAATTTTGGTTGTGGACAACATATTTTTCCTGAACAAAACAAATTATTCACATAACCTTACTTTTTTTTCAAATCTCTTAATGTCTGAGTTAAGACAGCTGGATTCTCATATCTGTTTCTGCAGTTAATCTGTGGTAATAAATCACTTTAAGTTGAAGTATACGGAGAAAATCTAGCTTTGCTCAGATGTTAGCTGGCAAAGGAGGGATTGTTTCAATAACTTTTTAATTTAGTTGTACTCTTTTTTGATACTACAGCAGAACTCAACAAGTGGAAGTTTCTTAAAGGTTGGTTACAATGTAGAATCAAGCCTTATCAAAGAACTTTTTCTACTTTGTCATAGTGAAATTTGGGGTGTGTGTGTGTGTGTGTGTGTGTGTGTGTGTGTGTGAACTGACCTTTTACCCATTTCTGATTTTTTTTTAACATTGCCTATTAGTCATTAGAGTACTTTACAGCATGCAAGAAATCATACTCATTAATATCACCAGATAAAGCTTGTCAACACTGAGAAGCTGTCAAGCTCAGAGTGATAAATAGAAGCTTTCCAAACTTCCAATTTTCATTAAAAACTTGAATTCCATCATTTGCAAAAATACTTATAGTTTTCCCTTGGGACAGCCTTACTTGGCTCATTTTTGAGGAGCCTTACATGGCATATTGAGTGTCAGGTTTTTATTTTTGTATTAGAATACTGTTCCATGACAGTGGACAGTAGCCTGCTCAGCTTGCGGCTCAAACAATTGCATGTTCTGGACCTCGAGACCATGTTTGGGGATCTGGTGGCTTATGAACACTTTGCACTTCTTATACAGAGTAGCAAAGCATATTCATGAGGCATGAGATGCTATAAAGTTAATAATTTTTCAGATTCACCAGGGAGATTCTGAAGTGAAATTAGATTTTGTCTATTTTTCTATGGATGCATGATGGTGAAGAATGTTAGGGTTACCAGTGCAGTTTTGGGCCACTCCCTCGATTTGTGCACGAGCAGTTCGCTTCTGTACTGACAAGGAAGGTATTGACACTACAGAAAAGCAGTAACTTCTTAATATTTTTATGGGGCCATGGAGATGGTTCATCAGTCTAAGCTCCTGCTTAGGCAAGCTCAGGGACCAGGGTTCAATCCAGGCATCACATGCCATGCTGGCCCTGGCCCCGGGTGTGCAGAGCTAGCCAACGAGAACGGGTGTGGTGGAGCATGCCTATAATCCTAGCACTAAGGAGGCTGAAACAGGAGAATCACTATAAGTCTGAGCTGTGTAGTGAGACCCTGTACCAGGTACAGAATATTTTTAAAAAGCCAAGAGATCACTTAAGGTTTTTATGAAATTACTTTTGATCTTGAAGACCTTCAGAAAAGGTCTCCAGGATGTTCAGTTTCTGTGGACCACTTTGCAAACCCCTGTTCTGAGAGAACAACTCAGAATGAGTTTTATGTGACTCAGCCTGGAAAATAAAAAGATAAATGTAGTAGACAGTTTTTACTTTTATTGGCCAACCCTGCATCAAAGAAATGACACAACGAGTAAAATAAATTAACCTATTATTGGTTTTAAATCATCTGATTACAGAACTGGAATCTGGGAATGTGTAATGTGAGGTGAAAAAAATTACCAGCATTTGCAGAGCAGATGAAAGTCGATGTGTCAAATGGTACCTACAATACCTGGTGAGTCCATATTTCATTAGCCTATCCTTGGCCCACTACAAAATCCAGGGTTTAAAGAGAGGGCGGAAGTGCTGAGGAGGTAGCTCAGGGTGGAGAACTTGTCCAGCAATTCCAGAAGCTGTGGGATGGGTCCCTAGCATGCAGGGGTGGGTGTTGGGGGCTAGTTTAGGTGAAGTATAGGTGAAGTAACCCTTGATGCTCCTTCATCACACACACAAAAAGTGTATAAGTGTATTCCTCAGCTTAACACACTTTGTATATCATGAACAACACAATAGAAGAACTTCCATTTGTGAGCACAAGTGGTCTGCATTGAGGGGTAAGGTAATTGTTGAAAAGATAGCAGTGAGATAGGGGAAATCAAAACGAATTTCCCTTCGCTCCTCAGGCATTCATCTGCCCATGCTTGGAATGATACCTTTGTATGCCTTTCTTCCTTCAGGCACAGAGTTGAAATGGCACTTGGAACTCAGAGTAAAACTGAATAGTTGGATATATCTGCCTTGGGACTGTAACTGTGCCCAGCCCGAGCAGTTAAGAGCCTTGGAGCCCCTTCATCTGACACAATGTACTATATAGGAAGCTTGTGCTGTATTTAGGAGTAGGAGCCCTTCATGTGTTGCAGTTATTTCTCAGGGTTGCCTTTGGGCTGCTGGGCGCTGAAGAGTGGCCTGGGTGCTGGTGCTTTTGACCCCCCCCCACCTCCACTAACAGGTGTCCAACTCCACACAGACCTGTGTCCCCCTCCCCCCTTAGCAGAATGAGGAGTGCCCTGACTCTTACAGGACCAAATTTCTGGAACTGAGAATTCATTGAAGAATATCATACAGTGCAATGCTTTCTTTGTCAAAGAAAAAAAAGCCATAACTAATTTACCACCTACCGTAACTATTACCTTGTTTCATTCATAGGAACTAAGTTACTGGCCTGTGAGAGAAAGATACCATCAGTATTGCTGTCAGTTCTATAACCTGCCATATATATTCCTAAAATTCACTCTGTAGGCTGTCAAAGAACTACAGCATGGGTGTTACTGGGTGGAGTGCAACACTCACAAACTTCTCAATGACATTTAAAGAAATAATAAAATGTAATGTAATTCTGTGCATGTGGCATAGTTAAAGTACAGAATCATTACAACAAGCAAGGCATTTTACTATGGCAAATGCTCCTCCCTCCTCTGGGTGCACTGTCTCCCAGACTCCTACACTGTGCAGAAGAGGAAAAGAGAAATGGAGGAGAAGGAAGCAACAAGGAAACGTGCAAAACAACATTAGGAAAAAGTGAGAACAAGATGAGCCCTTTAAAAGGATGCCCAGGCCTCACAGAAAGGAAGAGATGCGGAGCAGGAGAAGGAGACAGCAGAGATGCTCCCCTGCTGAAGGAGTGAGCTGCCATGACATTGGAGGCACGAGGAAGCCAGCCCATGCTTAAGCACCAGGAGCCTCCTTCCAAGCTGAGCCCAGGTGGGTTCCACCAACAGCCTGGAGGAGGCTGAGGGAGGTCTGAGCCTCAGGTTGGACCCTGCTCCAAGCAACTTTACAGGAATCTGAGCAAGGGCCCAGAGAGCTGGATCTGGCCTACTGATCCATGGGGCAGAAGACAGCCAATGCATGTTCCCTTAAGCCACTGTGTCTGTGGTAGCAATTGATGCTGGTAGTACTCTTGGGAATGATTTATCTGAAATACTTTTTAGCTGTAAAATATTCTAATTTATTTTTTATCTTTCCATCAACTTGATGATTTTCATTGTATCTTCTTTAATATTAAGCAATTCAACAAATCTTGATGTTTTGTTTAATGATAATTTCTTTCTCTTTCTCTTCCTCTAAGTCCATCCCATCTTTTCTCATTTTCTTCTAACTCCATCTTTCACACATTTGCAGTCAGAACCCAAGAGTCAAATCTGTGGTTAGCAGCAATAACTGATATTGATTGAACTTGAAGCCCAGAGTTGCATCAAAGCCTATGTTCACAACCAGAAAAGAAGACAGGCAGGTGAAAACAGCATTTATTTACCTGTTACTCTGCTACAAGACAGTTCCAAGTACTTTATAATATTTACTTAAACAAACCTCACAGCAACTGAGCAGTTAAGTTACTATTAGGGAACTTGATTTGGGAAATTAAGGCAGAGAGAAGTTGCCCCAGTGTCACGCAACAAGCATGTGTCATGTTGGACCATAAACCTAAGTCAGCAAGTTCCACGCTCTTGACCATCACTGAATAAAACACAATTCCATCACCATTCCTGACATTTTGCCTCTGCACATTCACACATCTAAACTTCTTACCCATTATTTCAAATGTAATAAAATTGAAACCAAAGTCATTCTTTCCCTAGCACATCTGTTCTCCACCTCAGCTCCTCTACATCATTCCCTGGAGTTACCACCCTTGTTCTTCTGGTTGTGGTGGGTATTGTGTTCCTCACTCAGGTACAGAGATAGCCTCAGGGTCTTTGCAAGGAGTTTAGGCCCATGTGTAGAAATTGCAACACAACATAAGTGTGGGATGAAATTCTGCCAGATGCCATGGAAAAGCAGGGGCACTGAATGCAGCCCAAGGGTCAGGAACATTTTCTGAAAGAGCTGGTACCTGAGGCAAGGTTTAGAGGGAGGTGAAAAAGTATCCCAGGAATAGCAACAGCAAGAAAAACATATGGAGAACTGACTACCAGAACCCCCTGCCCCCTTCCTCACATCCAAACTGCCATTCGGTTGACATGGGCTGAATATTTGTGCAAGATCATAATGCATTTGCTGAAATTCTAACCTTCGAAATGACAATGTCAGGAGATGGGTTCTTTGGGGTGTAATTTAGTTCAGAAAGGTAGAGCCCTCTAACAAGGAATGTGAGAGTGCTCCCTAGCCCTCTTTCAAAACATCTTGTGAAGATAAAGCAGGAAGCATTTGGAAAGAGCTGAAAAAAGGAGAGAAGGCTTTCCTTGGAGCTTGTTTTCTGGGCTAGATTCATCTGCACAGTCAAAGATCTCATGTTCAGGATATCCCAGTCTAAAACCAAAAAGAGAGAGAGACCAGGTGACCCAGCTCATGCACAGTAAGTCTCCAACCAGTGGCCTTCAGCAACCCTTGGCCCACCCTGGCCCTTGTTCCTATGTCATTATCTAGGCCACTTGAACCACAAAAGGCAAGAACTGCACCACCTGTTACAGGGGTAGAGTCAAGACACTCATTGGCAAGAGTAAAACAGACTAATCCTCCAATCCTGCCCTACACCTTAATGTCCTCAACACTGAGCCTCCACAGGGGCATGAGCTCTTCTTACTGGCCTTATGCTATACAGGATATTTGCATTTCCAATAAATTTTGATTTTTCTATTTCTGTTAATGTCCTGTTCAATTCTTTGTTCAATATTCTGAGAACCTGGATAAGATCCCTGACCTGGTAACATTTTCTTGGGGAGCCAGCCAGGGGATAAGGGTATTGAACCCCAAGTTGTTCTTGTGTCTGGTTGCTCATTGTGGACATGCACTGGACAGTTGAGACCTGCAAGGGTGTCTGTAGCTTGAAGACTCTCAACAAGATAGCTGGTCAGGAATGGAACATTTTAGGCTCTGCCACACACAACTCACCACACCACACCAGTCTGTGTGTTCACATATGTGCAATTTAAGGATTAATATGTCATTTGTTTTCACATTTTTGCTCAATACTTTACTCAGATTTCTCATTTCTTTTGGGGAACCATCTTCAATGAAATTGTCAAAATCTTTTATTATTGGGGACTATGGGAAGGATGTTATTTCCTAAACAGGTTAGATTCATCCAGCAGGAGATAGCATCCTGGTCTTTAAGGAACCATAGAGGGCCATAAGTTATGGAGAGACACTGGAAATACAAAGGATCAGTTTCATCAGAGACTTAGGGACCCAGCCAGCAAGTAGGAGAACTGAAATTTGGGTCCTTCGGAAGACGATCCTGAGCTCAGCATCTGTTGTCAGTTCCTATGACTGGACACCACCGGGGTAAATCGCAGATCAAATGTCTCTCTTGTCCATAATAAGCTCCATAAATCGCCATAGGAAATTTCCTGTCAATCTTACCAGCTCACTACTAGGATTCATCCTTAAGAAACAGGAAAAATGTGACTCCAGCAATCTGAATGTGGAGGACCACCTGAGCAGCTCTCCTTGGAAGAAGAGTGACTGTCTCCATTTTGACTGAGCCTGACACTATTTCCTCATTTTGTTATGTACAGAGCTTGTTAGGACTTGTTTATCCTTCAGTTGGCCTTAAGCAATGTATATTGGTCTAGCTGAGGTGCTGGTGATAGTCTTTGAAGGTGGCATGCGTGTTTCCCTGGTAACCTATACCTGCTTCTCTTTAACGTGAGCCAGGCTGAGACAGGATGAAGAGCCAATGCTCCATGCCATCAGTTGGGATAGAGCCTTGAGACAGAGGCTATGATTTCCTGGGGATTGAAAGACTACATCAAAGCTAAAGCACTAGACCCCCAAAACATTAGATACTATCTCAGTATCATAAAGAAAATGATTTTCTCTACATATGGCAGTGGAAAATGTAGGCTACCCACCTAGCTCAGCTCACAGTAGTCACCTACTTCCCACAATTCTCGGTCATTTCTCCTCATGCCATTCCTCCTTAAGGCACTCATCCACTGAGTAAAACCAGGTAAGGACCTAGGTCAGCCTCTTTGTTCCAGAAAGCCATCTTCATGGATGGACTTAAAGTTCCTTGACTCTCCAATGATTGAAAATATATTTTAGTGTTTTTGTTTTCACCATGAGTTGCATTGAAAGCGGTAGATTGGAATTAACTTGATGGGATCCAATAACATAACTTATTATTGGATCCTATCAAGTTAATTTTTAAAATAGTCTGTTTTACTCTTGGCTTCTTGGACTGAAACGAGGACCTGGAAGTTACTTCTACATCTGAGAAGAAATCAACTTGTATTTTATTGCAAAACAGTTTGCCTGAGAATAAAATAGAGCATGGAGAACAATGGTCAAAAATAGTATTTCAGTCTAACCTGTAAAACTAGTATTCAATTAGATCAATTACTTTGAACTTCTACAGTAACTTCAGAGTGACAATGGCCCTTCTTCCTAGATAATTCAAGGGGTTACAAAGACTTTAAGAAAAGATACTATCTTTATCCTGTATGGAGACCTCAGTCCTCTGGAAAGATTTCAGGGCCCAAGAAGATCCTGGGAAGACTTAAAACTTTGCCAAGACCTCATAGCTTAGCTCTAGTATCTTGAAGCATAGACAGATTGTGTATATGTGACTATGACTTCTGAAAAAGGAAAAAAAGAGGCTAGAAATGGGAGGAAAACAAGTCCTGAGTTTTTAAGGCATGAAGAAGTGTAGGTTGTGCTAACATTAAGGTTACCAATTACGGGGTGCTTCCCCTGTACCTAGGATTGTTCAGTTTTGTGATGTAGAATTATGATTTCTACATCTTACAGATAAAATATGGAACTCCTGGGGTTTAGAGGATGGTTAAATACTTAGTTAAGTGAAATATTTAAAGCAGTAGCTTAAACAGTGCAAAAGCTTCCCCCGTCTGCTCTGGCAGTATGCCATCTTTGCTATGGACTTACAATTTTGTTTCATTAGAAGTATTCTACATCACAAACTGTGGTACAGGGTTTCAGGGTAAATCCTGAGGGGATTTGACTGGCTTTGCCACATACAAAAGTCATATTTCTTGTTATGTAGGTCTTGCTTTATCTTGGTCTTAACCATCCAGCAGAGAAGTATAAAAGTGAGGTATAAAAAGTAAAGCCATATTAACATGCTGAGCTGTAAAAGGCTCAAGTCAACAACTTCTGACATTGCCAGTCCTATGGATGACTCACTATTATTATGGACTACTGGACTATATTGAATTATTTTGCTGAAGTCATGCACCTACAATATTTAAATGGCAGTGGAATACCCATCTCTGACCAAACTAAACAAAAAAAAAAAAATGAAGGACCATTTTGTATCTGTATGTACAAAATAAGATAGTTACACAGCTACTTTCTCTTAATTCATCGAGAAGAAAGATTTGTACTAATAGTGTTTGGGCAAGATATCATGTCTGCATATTGTACTATAAATAACCTCTATGAAGAAAACAATATGCAATGTGTTAATTATTGTGACTGTCCTACTGATCAGTTTTGAAACTGTCTCATTGCTATTTGTTTCTCAATAAAATTAATAAAAAAGAAATTTAAAAAGTATTCTACATCAATGTTTTATATAAAAAAAGAGTACAACATTAGTAGATATTCTTATTAAGTAAAGAGAGTCAAATAGACTGAGGGATTGTTGTGAGATTTTTGTAATTTACTAGAAGTTAGAGTAGGTTTCACTCTGCTGACAGAAGTACATGAAGAAGGTGGAAGGTCATACCTCTGACTCACCAGTTTCCATGACACCTGAATTTAGCCTCTTCAGCAGTCTGGGATCTGTGAGTTGAATTTCTCAGCTGAGCTTGAACTTCTGACCTGTTATTTGCCTAACTATGCTTTTTTCTTCTTTCTGTTCCTGGCTTTTGTCTGTGAGCAGTCATAAAAGTTTCATGTAATGACAGGTAAGGGACTGGGAAAAGATGCAGGCATATGAAACCTGACACTCAGAGGATGTATATATCCTGCAATATGCTCCAAAGCATTTGGGGAAGAGCATTAAAATAATAACAATCCAAGAATCCTGATCCCTGGCACTACTATACTCTTTTGGCACATGAATCATTATGTCCCACAAATGATTCGTCCTCTCTTCTCCCTGTGACTTTATTACCCTATGCTGTGTGTGTGTGTGTGTGTGTGTGTGTGTGTGTGTGTGTGTGTGTGTGATGCTGGGGTTGAACTCAGGGCCTTTTGTATGCTAAGCACATGTCACACCCCTGAGCTATATTCCCAGTCCTATTGATTCTTAAACAAAACACTGCAACTTTACATTACTCAATCACTCTCTATTTGGAGGATTTATGTGGGTCCCTATTTCTGGTTTACTGACCTTAGCATAGACTGCCTAACTCTTGGCTTGCATCCTTTTATTTAATGAAGCAAATAAAATCTGATTATCAAATGCTGGTATAATAATTTTACACAGTATAATTTTAATTTTATATTATTGTGATGATTCCAACATTACCCAGGGAGATTTACACTATTCCACACAGTAAATCTGACATGTCCAAAATAAAAACATGATACCCTTCTCTTTGGTGTGTTTTATAATAAGAAAAGTTCTGTTTGCTTTTCTTGTTGTATCTCACCAGCAACCAGACTAGTAGTCTACATTGATGGTAAATAGGAATACAGGTAATATATCTGTTGACCATTTGGTCATTTGATAAAAAATATATTATCAGAATACAGGTTCATTCATGAAGATAGTTTGTATATCTTTATTCTAAATTAACGTACATCCATGCATTTATCAATTGCTCAACTGAGGGAAGTCCTTGGGGGAGTTTACAAATCAAATCAAAGCAACCGTCTGAAAAAGTGGCTAATTGTTTTGACAACGTCTAATCTTAGCTTATCACTTCTGTGAAGCAATTTGTCAGTGATATCACTAAACTTAGACAAAAGAAAAACATCCTTAAATACAGCTTGGCTAAATGAAAGGCTTGCTCTGTGTTAGATCCCGGGCAAGCCATTTGTATCATTTGTATTCTGTCATACGATCTATGAGTCCGAATTCGTCTCAGGACCTTGGACAGCGCCTGGCTAACCTTTCAAGTCATGCAAAATAAGCATTCACTTTAATTGCAAAATTATGCTGAATTTTTCATGAAGACAATCCCATTACTCATCACAATGACACTGTAAGGTACACAATACTATTTCGCTTACTTTCTAGGTTAAAATACGGAAGATCAGACAGGAAAAGTTTAAAAATGATAGGTAGCTGAGATTGAATTTGGACCCAGGAAATTTGATTCCAAACCAATATATATTAAACTACTGTATTTTCTTGCTCCCTTAAGAAGTGAATTTGAGAAGCCTTTGCTTTGTCAGTTATATGATATATGTGGCTAGCATACCTCCCCTCACTATATACTCAATAGAGAAATCTTCATAAGTAATTTAAATGAAAAAATAGTTTGTGTCCATAAGTATTAATTGGTCAACTTAAGACAATTCATTGGGAGGAAAAAAATTAAAAAACAAATGTCTTCTATTTGATTCATTCTTTCTTATGTACATACAAACACTTCCACCTGTACCCAAAAGCAGAAGCATATTCATGGACTTCCTGAAAAGAAAGAATGCTACTATAACTTCAGTAAAAATTTACTATTAAACCAGTGCTTTGGACCCTTTGTGTTTCTTGAAAGCAAATGCACAGGCAGCTATGGCATTTCTAAAACAATGAAGAACATTCTTGATGAAGGTTTGCATATCAATTGTTTCATTTAACAAGCTCCAAGTCTTCTAAAGATATAGAAGCATACTTTACTAAAAATATTGGATAAAAAATATTGGATAACACTCAGGCCAAATCCACCTTTGGGTATTTCTGGTAATTAAATGAATATAACCACAAGCATGAAACTTTAGTACTTAAGCCAAATGAACAATCTGATAACAGGCCACTTCTTGCCATCCTTGTGCTAAGTTTACTTCTATCTTAAGGCAAACGAATAGCATGCATTATGCTTCCATCATCTGTGTAATACATAATTGCTGTAATAGGATCACTCCGTCCTCTGGCTGCACTACCACAAACACGTCTGATGAGCTTGTGGGAAAATGTTCACAAGCACCATCAGTCATTGTCTGGAGGTTTATGACTCCCACAGAAGATCAACAGTCTGGCGCGTGCTGATTATTTTACTGCTGAGTTGCAACATCTGCCTCAACCCAGTGATCTTAAGGATTTCTTAAATAATGTTGTAGGATGATCTTTTAAGAAGCATTAAAACAGCTTCCCAACTAAAGCAAGGTGAAATGAAAGCACTAGTGCTTAAAAAGTTTGGAAATGAAGAACTCATTATAAATAAATTCTTACATCAAAATAAGCTAACCCTGTTAGCAAAGAGCAGAAAAACAGAATGCTTTGAAACATCTGAAGATTAATTAGGCATACCAGTACCTAGTCTGCTTGTAGAATTGAGAATTCAAAATATAGAATCAGAGTGCAATACATCTGCCTTGTTAAAATAAACTAACATGTATTTAGAGTCTGGGCTAAGAGTTGTGCTCAGACAGACTGGGTTTCCCACTTTCCCATGCTCTCTCTCAATGGTGGAGCCTTTAAAAATTTATGCTCAACACAGCTCATTTGGATACATTTTCCCCTGAGGATTAGCTTATGAGCTCACTATCTACTCCTCTTTGCCTTTCTCAGGTTAGGGCCATAGTACCAGATTTACCAATCATCTCTGCATCCTTCCCTTCCACACTGAGGTAAGGATGGACTGGACACCTTCCATGCCACCACTCCTAGTGGAGGTGACCTTGGAAACATGTATTCCAGTTGTCATGGAAGATGGAGGTCTGCCTGGCCAATCTCAGGCTGTGAGGAGAGTGAGAAGTAGACTTTCACTGTGTGAAGCCCCAGAGGCCTCCGGGTTGTCTGTCACAATTAATTACTCTGAATCATGCAACTTCAATTATCAGATTGAGATTTCTGATAACTAATGACAAATTTCATTTTCACTACAAAATTGGGCATGTTAGGAAAGTTTTGTTTTTACCAAAGGAAGAAAAGCTTTCTGTACTCCTTTTTAAAATAACAGAGGCCAGACCGGATATGTAGTTCAGCAGTGGAGAACTTGTTGGGTTCCATGCACAGCTCCACCAGAAAAGCAAAACAAAAAATTATGCTGGCTGTCACCACAAACTCTTTTATGACAACTTCTTTAGGTGGAGAAGTGCCTGGCTGGGTCTTGGAGGCAGGACCTGAAGTACTGTATGTGCCCTCTCTCCCAGTCCACTCTGGTGCTGCTTCCCTACTCTGCTTCCAGTGGTCATGAACTAAGTAGCTTTGCTCTGCCAGGCTCTTAAATAATGGCATTGCTACCTTGGAACCAGATGGCCATGTACGTAATCCCTTTAAAACATGAGCCAATTTAAACCTCTTCTTTAAGTTGTGGATGTTGGGTATTGTGCTCACCATGGGAAAAGCTGGCTGACACACCAGCCATGAGTTTCCCAGGTTCTTTGTTCTAAACATCAGCTTAAAGGGCCAACCAAATAGCTCAGCAGATTAAAGCACCTGCAAGCAGTCACAGGAGCTGGGGGTTCAATCCCCGGGTCTGCTATGCCAGCCCCCCCGTCTGGGTCACTCTGAGATGACAATTGAGATTGGGCATGGTGGTGTGCACCTGTAATCCAAGCTCTTGGGAGTCGTTAAACATGTGGATCACTACTAGTCCAATCTAGTAGTGAGACCCTGAACACCCTGTAGACCCTTCCCTAAAATACAAAAATAAATAAATAAATAAAGACCAGCTTATATCTTAACTATGTTGTTGGATATATACAAAATATTTATGCTGTTGTTATTTCAGGCTTATTAGTAGGTTGGAAGGACAATGTGTAAATATAGTTTCTTAGGCTACTTGTTCCTATAACCCCTAGACTGTGCCAAACCATCTCTCTTGAAAGAATTTCAATGTTAAAAAGTTCCATGCTCAGGCCAGGGAGATGGTTCAGTGGAATAAGTGCTTCCCTGGCAAACACAAGGGCCTGAGTTCAATCCCCGGTTCCACAAAAAAAATAAAAATTAAATTAAAAGTTCCATGCAGTGATTGGCAATTAACAATTAACATTATAACAAAGGCATTGTTAGGCAATATACTGTTAGGACTGTCATTGTGTATTTGGTTATTTGTTGACTGATGCATTGTTATTTGGTGTGTGGCTGAAGTTCTCTGATCCACTTAGAGGTGAAGTTGTGTTTGTCATGGCAACTGCCTGAACATAGAGTTGATGTGGAGAGAGGTGGCCAGAAGAGAAGGGTAGAAGCTTTCACAAGCTTCCGTCATAGCCAGGCTTGGTGGCACATGCCTGTAATCCCAGCACTTGGGAGGCTGAGACAGGAGGATTGTTGTGAGTTCGAGACCAGCCTGAGCTACAAAGTGAGCTTAAGGCCAGCCTGAACTGCATAGTGAGACCCTGTCTCAAAAAGACAAAAAAAAAAAAAAAAAAACAAGCTTCCGTCATAAATGATCTGCCCATGAAGCATGACTTATGGGAAATTTCATTAATCCCAGAAGGCATCTGTCACACTATCTTAGCTACAGTAGCTGAAGCACAATGAAGCAATTATTTGCAATAAGTCCTCAGCCATAAGCTGCATCTGGTCACACAGAACTGATTACAGCCTTGTATTTTGTATGTAAGATTCTTGCTTACAACTCTTCAAAGAGACATGACTAAGAAGCTTGGGCCAAAAATCTATGTCAACTTCCTATACTTACTCTAGATGGAGACATCTCTATTTTAAAAACAGTTTCAACATGTTTTGCCATTGTCAGCTGAATATTTCTGTGTCTTCCATTCTCCACAATGACAGCTTTACTATTGCAGTAGGATAGGCAAAAGGAGCTTTGGGCCTTTGTGTTCCTGGAGGACACAATGCATGAACAGGGCATCAGCAGTTTTCCAGGCTCTAGTAATACTTCGTGAGTATCTCCTCTCCACAGTTTTTAGTTCTGGTCCTGCAGTGTCCACTAGTGTAATATTCTTTCATTCTTTCACCCCTTTTTCATCCTCAGAAAAGGACTTTCATATCTGATGAGTGAGTTTGGAGCAGAGAGTGTGACTGCACCTTAGTCCCTCCTCCTGCTCTTCCTTCTCTGGGATTTGTTTGATTGAAGAAACATCTGCTTTGTGATTTTCAGTCATGCAGAATTTTAGATCCCTATATATTTCCTATATATTTAGTATCACTTTTCTGTTCCTGAAGCTCTGAAATATCATGATGATATGTGTATTTATGGGTCTTTCCTTTTACTTAATTTTCTCATAATTAAATGAGTAAATTCAGTTGTAATTTAATCTGCATGCTGCAGTTCAAATTCATGCTAACTTAATTTCAGTATTATAAAGGAAATGCACTTAGTATAGGTGCTTTTCTTGCTTGTGCCATTGTTATAACATTTGCCGCTTTATGTGAGACCATGAACATAGTTTTATAATCATAGTTTATGTAGTTATCTCTTAAACTAGGAGAAGAACTGTAAAGATAATTTCTAGGACAGTTTCTTATATAATTTTTTTATAATATCCCTTGTTTTTTTCTGTTTTATTATTTTTTTGTTTGTTTGTTTGTTTTATGACAGGGTGTACAGAGTGTTCAGGGTCTCACTGTGTAGATCAGCCTCATAGTGATCCTCCTGTTTGTAGCCTCCCAAGTACTGGGATTACAGGTGTGCCACCATGCCCAGTCTCGATGGCAGTCTCAGCATACCCTGGGGATGGGGCCAGCACAGCAGGTCTGGGGATTGAACTTCCAGCCCCTACGTCTGCCTAACAAGGTGCTTTAATCCACTGAACTATTTGGCTAGCCCTGTTTTATTCTTTTGAATTTATTCATTAAATGATACCTACAAACAAGATCATTGCTAGGTATTGTGGCACATGCCTGTAATCTCAGCACTCTTGGAGGCTGAGGCAGGATCTTTACATATTTGTACCCAGGCCAGGCACCAAGTAAAGCAACATCCACCTTGTCATCAATCACTGAATCTCATTCTTCTTCTTCTTCTTCTTCTTCTTCTTCTTCTTCTTCTTCTTCTTCTTCTTCTTCTTCTTCTTCTTCTTCTTCTTCTTCTTCTTCTTCTTCTTCTTCTTCTTTTTGGTGGAACTGGGGATTAAACTCAGACCCTTGTGCTTGCCAGGGAAATGCTTATTCTACTGAGCCACCTCCCTGGCCCTGGATCTCATTCTCTCTGTGGCTGAGTCCACATCACATTTTCTCTCCCATCCATCAGCTGATGGACAATGAAGTTGTTTCCATTTCTCTAGGATTGCATTAGCTCATTTCTTTAAATGTATACTCGACCAGTGGGATTGCTGGTTCACACATGGTAGTTCTATTTTTACCTTTTTGAAGAAACTCCATAGAGTTTTCTGTAATGCCTGTACTAAATGACATACTCATCAACAGTGACAAGAGGCCCCTTCTCTTCGGATTCTCACCAGCACTTGCTACCTTTAGTCTTTCTGATACTGGCTAGTCTGGATGAGATGAGACTTGCTCACAGAGGCTTTGATTTGCCCTTCCCTGGTAATTAGTGATGGTGAGCAATGTTTTATGTACCTGTTTTATTCTTTGCCCAGGCAGTGTCACCATAGGTGGACTAGTCCCAGGCTCCTGTGTGATACCTGTAGCCATCTATACTTCCAAATTGTTTCTCATCCAGAGCCCATACCCCACCAGGACAAGCATGGCACTAGGGTAGGACTGCTAAGGGCTGCCTATTGCTGAGGCGGACTCATGGTGAGAACCCTGCAGATGGCCACAGGTGACACTAGATAGGTGCTGACAGGCTGGAGTGTGTGTCTTCTTCTGAGACTAGAGCCATTCCAGAGGCTTCATTTACAGGTAGACTGAGGATGGGAGCTGTTAGGACTCATTCTGTGTTAGTTTCACCAGCCCAGCACTAAGCTCTACTTCTAAGTCTTGTGTTTGTTGCCCTGCCCTACCCTAGTGAATGGGTCTTGCGCTACACTACACTGCCTGAGGTTTGGGTAGTGTTGGTGAAGGCAGTCTTTTGAAAGCTAATGCTGAGCTAGACCTGCTGGACCCCAGCTGCAAGGACCTATACAGTCTCAGGAGTGTACCAGAGCCCATACCTGGGCCTTGTTCCGACCCCAGGGCTATGTTGGCCTTGGTAGGCTACGGGCTCAGGCTGTGGCACAGCTTGGCAGCATAGTTGGCCACGCATCTGAGATGTGAGCCCAGCCTGGCACACCCAGTGACTGCCTGTGCAGAGTCCCACAGACAACTGGAACACAAGTACATGCCAATGTGTCTGGTGCACGGACAGCTCCAGAGTCCCTCCCATCTGTGAGCACTGGCCTGGCAATAACTATGCTGCCTGGCCTTGGTGGAGACAACCCACTGCCCACGGAGCTAATGCTGAGCTGGGTTGCGCTGGAGTTTTATACTGCAGGGGCCTTTGCGGGCTCAAGTAGAAAGCCGTTTATGTGTGGTAATAATGATAGAGTGCAGGGAGTCAACACTCAGTATTTGTTTCAGAATGAACAATGGAGAGCAGGTCTACATGTCAGGCAGACAGTTGAGTCAAGAGGCCAGAACCCAGTAAGCAGCCCCAGGCCACTGCAGGTAGCTGGCTCTGCCTTCCAACCCAATCAGTGCCAAGATTTCCAACTCTCTTCTCACTCCCACCTTCCACTCCTGCCAACTCCAAGTGGCTGAGTTTAGCCTTAAGTATGGCTGTCCTACACTGTTGTCCTTTGCAATTACACAAGCATAGCTACCAGAGCTCCCAGGAGGTCACCATATCTGTTGTCTGGTGCTGGCACCCCCTAATACAATGCCTGGGCATTAATAGTTCTAGGCTCCATGAAAAAATAAATGCAAGTATTCCAGACTCTCCTCTTATGACATTTGTTCAGTAATTGATGTAAAAGGATACCCATGGGATAGGAAGATACTTCTTCCTCTACAGAAAGACTTCAATTTTTTAATGGAAGAGGATTATCAGTCTGCCCTTGCAGGTTTGGAGACATGTTTAGGGGGAGCCCTAGAACAGGGGAGAGAAAAGAAATTCTATTTTTATTAATGTATTCCTGTCTATCCCCCCACACCCCATCTGGAACACTGGTGTTTTTGTGAGCAGCACCTGGCAGCCATATCTGTTCCAGGTTTCTTATTAATAGAAACAAAGAAAATGAGCTGTGGTTACCATTTCTTCTTCTCAAATCTTGGATCTTTCAGTGCGTATGGCATTTTTGAACTACACATCTTTATTCCCAGGACAGTTTCCTATTGGAAGTACATTAGCCCCTTGTTCTAATCCAGGGGACTTCACTTACCCAGCTTTGAGCAACACTGTAAAATTACCAGAAAAGGCTTCAGAAGTTGCAGAGTAGGTGATTAACAGTAATTCAGTGGCCTTATTAAGTTACAGGCTGTCATGCTGCTTAGCCACTCACACTTGCTTGTTGATTTAATGTTTTGTAAATTTAGCTCTCTCCAGTCTCAGCTGATGTGTGGGTGCACAGCTAACCAGACTGATATTTATGCCATAAGTGAGAAACAACGTGATAATTTATGAGTGGTGAAACCCAAAGTTGAGCAGGTTTTCTGTCCAGAAAGGAAAAATACAGGCAGCACATTTTAGAAAACTCTCTGGCTATTTGATTTTAAGAAAGTACCTTGTGAAACCTTTCGGTGGGGTTGCTGGAGGGAGAAATATGTAGTTTGGTCAGCAGACACTTGGGAATTTAGTGCCTTCATGTGATGTGCTGCGGGGTGATTCCTAAGCCAGCAGCCCATGGGGGTGCTAGGCTGAGGGCAAAACTAGGAAAACAAGACTCATGCTATGTCTGAGGGCAGTATCTCCCTTTTTCTTATACTGCTATTTGATAACAGAACTGTTTGTTTTTTCTTTTCCTTATTTTTTTTTTTCTTACTAGAAATCAAACTCAGGACTTTGCACTTGTCAGGCAGGTGCTATGCCAGTCCTTGTTTTTTTCTTCTAAACAAGGGTGTAGATTTGGCTACAAAGAGAAAGTGGATTTTGCTCTTCTCCTGGAAGGAAGGTCATATAAGTTTAAGGGAGAAAGGTTGGGCCAAGGAGATGGCTCAGTGGAATAAGCGCTTCCCTGGTAAGCACAAGGGCCTGAGTTCAATCCCTGGTTCCTCAAAAAACAAAACAAAACAAAAACAAAAACAAAAAACAAAGGGAGAAAGGTTGGGGAAGAGTTGCTTGTGCAGCCTTGTAGAAAGGCATCCACACATCCCAGCCGCTGCCTACTGACGTGCTGCTTGTGATGGCGGCGCTGGATCCTAGCACGAAGCTTGCACAGAGCCATTTGGTGGTCCCAAACGTGCAGCAGTCCAGGCCTTTGAGCTCATTCTCACAGACTCACCTTCCAGAGGAGGACAGAAACACTACAGCCGACAACTGAAGAGCCGGCAGGTCAGCTTGCTTCCAAACCCTTTCTCTACTTTTTCTTCTCAGGTATGGAGAAGCCCACAGAGGTCTGAAAGTCCCTGATCCAGAAAATGTACCTGCAGTGCAAGGCCTTGTGCCTGCCATGTCTCATTCTACAGCAAACTGGATCCTTCAGAGACCACAGGCTTTCCACAAAATACAGTCCACTTTGGTTCATTATTGCCACTGGTCACTGTAGAGGAGAGAGCGGGAGGTCAGGAAGATAAATCAAAGGCTGAAGTTGGAAAAGGGAAAAACCCACAGGCTAGTACATACCATTCCCTAACAACTGGTCCTTAGCAATTCTGAAATACATCTAGGTTCATGTTCTGAAATTTATGCCTTGGAAAAGCCTCTTTCTTTTCATGTTCTTTCCCTTTCTCCATCTCTCCTCTTTCCTTTCTTCTTCCTCCTCCTCTTCCTGTTCCTCCTCCTCTTCAGGCTCCTTCTTCTCTCTTTTACTAGGGATTGAACTCAGGACCTTGAGCTTTCCAGGCAGGCACTTATGCTGCTGAGCTATATCCCCAGCCCTGGTGCTCTTTTTTCTTTTGTTCTTTCTTCTCTTTTTCTTTCTTTTCTTTTTGCATACCAAGCAGACTCTTTACTATACTAAGCTCCATCCTCAACCTGGGAGCTATTTCTTTTCTTTTTTCTAGTACCTGGGATCAAACTCAGACCTTGCCCTTGTCAGACTGTTGCTTATGCCACTGAACCATCTTCTTGGCTTTGTCATTTCTTAATTGAAGAAGATTTTAACAATTTTAAGAGATTGAGAAAAGGTTTTTTTTCCCCCTTTTTGTGGTCTGGAGATAGTATTAGCATGGAGCTACATCCCCAAGCCACTTTTTCAAAGTTTAAAACCCAGTCTTACTAAGTTGCCAAATTTCCTAGTCTGGGCTCAAACTTGGAATTCCCCTGCCTCAGCCTCCCAGACTGCACTGCCCACCTGGCAAATACTTTTATTTTTCAATGGGAGGAAACTTTGATTTATTTGCATTTCCTCTAAACTTTGCTTGAAAATTGAACAGCTGCCTTGTTAGTCTTCTATCTTGAGTACAACCATGTAAAGCAAGAGTCCCATTAACTCTACATTGCCTAGAGACACTACAGCCCATCTTATGCATGCATAGTAAGAGAATCATCTAACAATACAACCCTCAGAAGAACTACTTGTTGTTAAGCAATGCATGCCTGCAATAAATCATCACAAATTCAAAGCAATGCAAATAGACTTCCTCTTGGTTTCTGCAGATTAGGAAGGAGTCTAGCATGTGTAGCAGGATCCTATGTTTGAGTTTTCACAAGGCTAAAAACAATGTTATCCTTCAGCAGCTCCACCTGCAGGCTCAACTGGGAAAGCTCCTTTTCCAGGTTCCCTCAGTTAATGGCAGCAACTCCTTCCTCTGTGCATAGCTGAGGTCCCTCTTTCCTGTTGCTCTCAGCCCTTGGAGGATACCTTAGAGGAGCCCTTGCCTTTTGGCCCTACAGAGGTCTTCATATCTCCTTGTACAATGGGTCTAGCCCCTTATAAGGGCTCACCTGGTTGGGTAAAGCCAACTGAGAATAATTTGTATTTGATTAAATCAAGTTATCTAGAAATTTTAGTTACAGCTATAAAATTCCTTCTTAGTATCACACAATTAAATTATGGGTGAGGTGTTGGGTTTGAGAGACTGGGGACATCGTAGGACTCTACCTACCACACTTCTGTTTGCATTTCTCTTCTCTCTTTTTACTATAGTCAGCTGAAGTTCCATGCAGCACCAACAGGGTCCCCATGGAAACTTCCTTAACTAGACCATTCACTGCATTTCTCCTCTGCTCCAGTATAATAAGGGCCTGCTTTTCTGTACCTTCCAATAATGTCTTCCTTTAGAACCTTTCTCCCAGCTTCCATGGGTCCTTTTACGTTTCTCAAACACTATTCTCAAGCTGCTTTGGACTTTTGCTACCTTCTTCTCATGTCTCTTATTGTTTCCACAAACTGTGTGTCCCAAAGCTAATGCTTCAGTTTACATTTTTTGTTTAGCAGCAGATACTAACAGCAGCATCACAAGCCAATCTATGTCAGTTATTTATAGTAGGAAAAGGAAGAAAGCATTAGAGGTAAGAAACTGAGTAGGGATTTTAGCAGAAATTCTGGAAAGCAAAAGCTTGGAGAAGAGAGGAACTGAGGTCTAGAAGTGAGTTGAGACAAGAAGATATGTAGTAGGAGGAAGGGTAAACTGAAAATAAGCCAGAATGCAATCCAATCTCGAAGCATTTTAATTCTTGACTGCAAGGTAATCTAGAGGAGCTAGTTCAATGCCAACTTTCAGAAATGTCCCTCTGAAGAAAGAAAGCCTTCTCAGGAAAAAAAGAGCATTATTATTCAGAAGAGTTGGCTAAAGTGTCTGGTGTTAAACCAAAAACATCTTAGTTTTTGAGAACATAGGACTTAACTGAAAACCAAGACAATAAAACATATGATAGATATTTATTTTACCTGATTTATATGATTTTAATAAGTTTAAGGAAATTAAATATAGACTAATTAGAGAACTTTAGGGAAAAATTAAAATTTAAAAATAAAAAACAGATACTCCAACTTACTAATAATAACTGATATTAAGTACTTGATGGCGAACACCCTTGACCTAACTGTCATACGTAGAGTAGTCCACCCAACAACGGAACCTCCATTTAACAAAACAGAACATGTGCTTGTACCAATGCTGCTCCAGCAACTTTCTTTTTCTTTTGGCTTGAATGCAAGCCCTTGCATTTTCCAGGCAAGCGTTTATTCTACTGAGCCATCTCCCTGGCCTCTAGCAACTTTCTTCAGATTAAATTTAGAAGGCATATTCCCTGAGAACAGTGGAATTAAGCCTGACATCAAAAACACAAGTGCTCAAAACTAGAAAATTCCCAATTCTTTATATACATGTAAATAATATACATGACCCAAAAATGATAATAAAATTGGAATATACTTGAAAATAATGAAAAGTATACGTAATGAATTTTTGTGTGATGAAACTAATGTTTGCAGAGATACATAGACTTTAACATGCATATATTAGAAAAGAAAAGAAGCTTGAAATTCATGATCTAAGTATCCAAAAAGTTGCAAAAATAGAGTTAAGTGAAATACAAAGTGAGAAATGATAACTATAAGAGCAATAATTATGATTAAAAAAACAGACAAAAGGGAACAATGATGACAAAAGTTGATTCTTTGGAAAAACACTAAAATTGATAAAACTGGCATGAGGGATGAACAGAAAAGAGAGAGAAAGCAAGCACAAGTAACCAATCAATATTCCCATGAGAAGGGGATATTATCACGGATCTTAAAAAAGATAAGATGAGATTATTGGAATCGTGATGAGATTTGAAACTTTAGGTAAAGTGAAAAACTGACCAGAACATATCTATTAGCATTGAAACGAAAGTTCAAAATGATTGACCAATTCTAAAACTTGTATAGAAATAGAAAGAACTAGTAAGAGCTAAGATAATCTTGAAGAACAATTGCAGAGTTGGAAGAACCTTACTGCTGAATATTAGTATTTTCTACAAAGCTGTAACATTTGAAGGATGCTGTCATAACAAGGATAGACAAATGCAGAAATGAAGCAGGAGAACCTAGCAGCAGATCTGCCTACATACGGACATTTGAGTCAGGTGAAAGGTGGTATAACAAGGAGAAGGAAGGTGCTTTCGCATCAAATGGTGCTAGAGAAAAGGACTGAAAATGTGGCTGGTGTGCGACTATACTTAGGGTCACAGTCGTATCACCAGCTAAAGTATGTTCTTTGCTGCATAAAGATGGAAATCAAATGTACACTGGTTCTGGAGCCTTCTGATGACCACTTCCATTGTCCTTCCTCTTTTTCAGGGTCTTGTGAAGGGGAGGGTCCCATACCAGCTTCCAAGATGTTACCAATCAGTGGAGGATCCCTGCTCAGTTCGTATAGAAATCATAAATTGGCCAAGTGTATCTCTTTCAGTGTTGCCAAACCTGAGCTTTAAATGACAGTAGTGTTAGCTCCCCTCTTGCCACTTGGAACCACCCGGTACTGGCATGTCTCAGGAGCTCCTCTGGGCCCCAAGATGGCAGCTTCTGCTTAGTGTTTGCTGATCTTCATCCTCTGTGGCTTCAGTCTTACCAGACTTGGCTGCTGATGGCTTTCGGTACCAGTGCCCTTTGGTGTCTCCAGCTCTGGCTGCTGGCTGCCTTCTGCAACAGCAGTCTCTGTTCTAACCAACTCAGCATGCTCTTCTTGAGACAGAAATAATGAGAAGGCAGGAAGATGCCATCCAGAGCAGCATTATCTGGACTTACACTGCAGCATAAGGAAAACAGGTTGAGCTTGCTGAGGGTAGAGTTTGCTTACAAAGGAACAAAGGTGGCCTGTGCTTGCTCAGGGTCAGACTTTCTGTTTGGCAATGAGTGGGGGTGGAGGCCATTGTGGCCTGGAATGAGGAGGGCTGTGGAGGGACATCTCCCAACAAGGCTGAAGTTATCCAGAGAGGCTGCCAGGCAAGGCATCTGTGATAGGCCCACAGCCTAAGCTTGCTGCAGTTAAAATAAATGTCTCCCAGTATACTAGGGTCATGCAAAAACATTCACAGCATCATTGCTTATAATATGTTAAAAACTAAAGTTGCATCAACCACCGAATGATACATACTGTGCAGTATAATCATGTAATAGAAGAACGTATTGTGATGACAATGACATGTGCTATACCACATATAGGGATGAACCTCACAGACACAAAGTTGATACACCTCTACATACATAAATACACAATTTATATAGTGATTCTATTTATATGCATTTTTAAAACATGGAAAAGTCAACAATGTAAAGTCATCTTTGAGGGGAAGAATGGAGGAAGCAGAAGTTGATGACTGGGTCTTTGCAAATATTTAGATGCCATTCCTAGAAATTCTATCATTAAGTCCAAGGTGAGGATCAAGCTTCAACGTTTTGAAAACCTGAGGTGATTCTGCAGTGTATTTCCCCACTTGTTTGTTTGGCGGTGGGCATCACCATCAATAAAATCCTGTGACTCCACATTTGTAGTAATGGTGGTCACATTTACATAGGTAGAGACACACTTAGACAATGTGCACATGCTCAAGGAACAGATAATATCAATTTAATTATTACATATTTATATACAAGTTATTTTAATTACACTGGGCATTATGAACCTGTGGGTTTGAATTCTAAAGTGAATATACATTGACTGTTCTAAAATACAAAGTCAAACTATTATTAAAATCATTATTAAAAATATAATGTTAGATATCCCTATATAAATGACATTTTCCTTCAAGGACTTTGAAGATTTATTGGTCTTTTAAGAAAACTCTTAAGCCCATTTACACATGGATTCTGTAATTTGTAGCAAAGTTTTTAGATTATGTAAATACACATAATAATTTGCATATATTGTTTGAAATATTATCATAACATCATTAAGATTTATTGGGAATTTTTTGTGCCAGGCACTGAAGTAAATTCTTTATATTGATTACATTTTTTTTTCAAACATACAAGTATTATAAAATATAGGTCTTGTCACTATTTCATTTTATAAAGTTTAATATCTTGCTCAATTTCAGGTTAAGGAAAAAAGAGCTACTAATCTGGTCAGGTTTTTGACATTCCAAACATTCTGCTCGCAGTAAATATGCATACTATAAAACCCATGTAGGAACACAAGATACTTATTTCTAAAAAACAAAGTGAAACTGGGAAGAAATTTTACCCCAAACTTATTTTTCTCAAATTGATAAGGGATTTTTAAAATCCCTGTTTTGGAAAGAAGGAGAGTAAAAGATTTGCAATGGGGATTTTTCTTGTGATAACCCTTTTCCCTCAGGTAAGCAATGACCTTTCAAGTCAATATTTGCTATGATTGATTGAAATCTAAGCATACAGTAAGTCCAACTGAGAAAGGAAGTTTTTCTATATTAAAGAACTTTGATGCAGATAACAAAGAAAATGATTAATCCCGGGGGATCAGAACTTTGATCCTACATTTGCCTGCAAATGAATGGTAGCAAACACTGTAGCAAAGAAGAGCCATTAAAATGAACCAGTAACTTCAGGGATGTCTTGGGTCAATACTAGGTCACGATGTTTGTCAAAGCTCATTTACCTGTATGCAGACTGGATGGGTTCTGTTCAGATGTCCCAAACCACAGAGGTTGAACTCTGGGTGCTTTAGCCATCAGATACTGCCCCATTTCCAAAATAAATGCTTCTTCTATTAATTTTTATAAAAACACTAAAGCAGTCTACACATGTGTACATCAGAGACTACCATAAAAGGATGCAGCACAGATTTTTTTCTATTATTTTTGTTGCCACTGCTGTTGTTTTATACGCATTCTTTTCCTGTTTGCTCTTTTTCACTCAGAAACTTTTGCCTGCTTCATAAAAACAGTTAAAGAAATCTAGGCTAATGGACTTTATATGAATATAAATGATGTTCAGGTTTCATGGTGAACATTTAGGGTTGTTAATCTTCTTTATCCCTTACAGCAATTGCCAAGTGGGAGTTATACCAGCCTGGAGGCCTAATGAGCACCTGCTTCATTTACTCATGATATAACTCAAGCTGCTGAAAGAATTGCATTTGCAGAAAAGATGAGAAATGATAAACAAGCTCCTCTGCCCAGAGGTATAGTAGCTTATCCACACCTATCACTTCATAAACAGATCCAATCCATTTCTCATCTTTTCAGAGCTCCAGAGGAAAGTAGTTCCTTCCTTGAAAATAAGAAAGCATATGCACAGGCCCTAGTTTTTTGGCTTTGAGTCTCAACCCAACCACACCTACTAGCTGCGTAATCCTGGACAAGTCATTTAACCAGGGCATGCTCACTTTTAGGCTGGCATGTGAGAACAACACTACCTGGAGCTAGGATGAGTAGTCATTGTTAAAAATAAAATTTATCTATTGTTTGACTGCTCCCATCATTGTTGCATGGATGAATTATCCCAAATACATATCAATTTTAGTGTTTGAAATAGAATAGGCAGTATCTACCAAAGAATTATCTAGATGAACCACAATTGCAGTATGTCTTTAGGTAATTCCCTCCAATCTTAAGAACCTTTATAAACATCTCCTTTATATAGAATCTTCCAGAGCTAGCCACCACCAAAAGGACATCATGTATATGTTTTCAAATTCCCAAACATCCCATAACTGCTGCCTGACTTGTTGTCACATACTGATTCTGTCATAATAGTTTGGCAATTCATTCTTTATAGTAATAATAATAATGCCTCTTCTTACATCTTAGCTAAGACAAGTCTGTGAAGAGGCTGACCCTGAAGGCTATCTACTGGAAGCACTCCCAATAGATAAAGCTTTTATTCCAAAAGAGGACCTGGGTTGCTGCATCTAAACACCCACTATAATATTCAAGTTAGTAATGGGTATAACAAGGATAGAAGTTAGGCCCAGGCATTTCCTGACCTTCAGCAGTGGTTTCCTATTTGCATCTTGGTGATAGTGGTGGTGCAGACTTCCTTATGTGACAGACAGGATGAACTCTGGAAGTTGACCTTGTCTACATGAATCAATGGCAGTTGGGAGACTTCGTTGGGCAAACAGTTATTATCCAAGTAATCATAACATCAATACAAATGAAAGATAAGTATCTGTTTGAGCAACCATGTTCAATTAAAGATCTAAGGAATCAATCCCATTGATGGCTGCCTTTGACCAGCCAAACTAGGAGAAACTTTTAAGAACTCAGAGCTGGCTTTGTAATTTCAAAAGATTTTTCTAAAAACTTGTAAAGAACATGGAGAAGTAGAAGGTGGTTGGCCTGGTGACATATGAGGTATGCTGTAAACAGGGTGAAGCTGGTAGGAGTTTCAGTTTTTGTTCTTTTATCTTCCTAACATTGCCCTCAGAAAATCACAGCCTTCCCATCTATAAGCTCAGGACCAATGGGAAAGCACCCTGGAAGCTTTGGAAGCTCAGAAATAAAGAACAGAAAGCAAAAGCATAGAAGGCTGGGTAGACACCTGAGATCTTACTCCACAGTTAAGCATGGAAAACATCTTTGATGTTTCTCATCCTAGCTGTTCCTGGAAAGAGGGATTGAAATCTAGGATGGGGAGGAGGGATACAGGTATGGCTTCACCTTAGATCAAGGCACTTCCCCAAGTCACTTAGTATGGTACTGCCCATCTAACTTACAGCAGAAGCACTGGGCTGAGCCTAATCACAGTTTTCCCCTCTGTTCTCCAAGATGTGACTAACTGAGTATATCAGTAAGGCCCCCCATGGGAAACATGCTGCATTCAGTGTGATAATTTCAGGAGAATGTAATAGCAAGACCATTTTCAATTATGCAGACAGCATATTACAGCTGTCTTAACTGAGAGCAGAGGTAGATGGTATCCCAATCACACACACACACACACACACACACACACACACACACACACACACACTACATAATAAGCCATTCGGGGAGAGCTGTCTTGATGGGAACACTCTTCTGAAAAGAATACATCTGATAAGATAGAGAGAAAAAGGACATAATAGACACATTCTTCCTTCCCAACACTCTCTGCCTAGTGCTCCTTGATGGCTGAACCTAATGGAAAGCTGGGTGTGAAGAGCCTTTTGGTGTGGCTTGTACAGTCCCTGAGTAGGGTGGGAAGGATGGAGTTTTTCTGGAGGGGTAAACCGAAGACCTTCAGAACACTCAGGTAACTGGTAGCCCCAAAGAACAAATAATGTGATATTATCTGAGCATCAACACTGGAAAATGAAAATAAATGAGGGAAATTTTGCATCCAAAAAACAAGAATAAACAAACAGATAAAGTCTTATGTAAGTAAGTAAATCTCAGAAATACAAGAAAGAATATTAGAAACAGTTAACAGAAAAAATACTTTAAAAAAAAAACAGCTAGGAGAATATTTGCAATCAAAATAATGTAATAAATGGATTTAATAGAAGAATGGATGTAGCCAAAGAAAAAATGAGTGAACTAGAAGATAGACACAAGGGGCTCATCAATGTCTCTCACTGTTGGGCTGGCAAGATAGCTCAGTGGTCTAGAGCACCTCTCAGGGACCACGGTTCGGTCCCCAGTGCCACATGCCATGCCGGCCCCTCCTCCCAGGGCAGGCTGAGCTGACCCCCCCCCCTGCAAAAAAAGAATCCGTGATGTGTAGCGAGACACTGTGATAAACAGATGAATTTTAAAGAAAAAATAAAATGTCTCTCACTGTGCTTCCATCTGCCCTTCTCCCTAATATACCATACCACCTACCCTACTACCCTGCACAATCTCACAAGACCAAAATTGCTTCCCAAAACCTATGAAGTAAGATTCTTGAGTGACAATAATAGTTATGGGAACCCAGAGGTGACTCAGAGAGGGGGAATCAAAATCTTCAATCTGATTATGAGCTATGTGAGAGGCAGAATGAACTTATTAGGCATAATAAATTTGAAATAAAACATTTGGTTCTAATAATTGCTCAAAGAAACTTTACATATTACCGGATTTATATACCTACTTGATCATCATTTATTCAACAATTACTTCCTGAATATCTCCAATGTTCTATGTATAGCGTTAATCTCCACAGATACACCAATGAATCAAAGTAGATTGATTTTTGCCCTAAGCTTCAGTCTACTGTGGGTTTGAGTTCCTTCCTCCCTTTGAGCTTTCACAAATGTGATTTTTTTACAAATTCCTAGAATGACCTTCAGATAAAAGGTCACCTCTTTTTCAAAGTTATATTTTAAATATTGCCTCCTCAAAGAGGCCTGTCCCTAGCAATGTAAGTATATGATAAACTTTCATATGTTGCATAATTTCCCTTCATCGGAGTTGATCCATCTATAAAATGTGATCAATAATCTATCCTGACATGGAAAATAAGCAGAAAAAAATAAAAAAATCATGGTGTAAAGCTATCTTTTTCCATCATACTTATGGCATGATCTTGCATATATTCTGAGAATATATGTCCTGAGAAATCCATACACAGAAAATAAGGACAAAACTATTGTTGTTAATAAGGCCAGTAAGGTTGCAGGATAAAGATCAATACTCAAAAATCAGTAATTTCTACACATAAATGAATAATATGAAAAAAAACCTAAGAAAATAATTCCACTTATATTAGCATCAGAGAAAAACTTAGGCGGAATATATTTAACTAAGAAAAGACAATGCTTGTATAAAATAAGTACCAAATCCTGCCAAAAAGATTAAAACGAAGCCTACATAAAAGTAAAGACATCTTGCATTCATGGACAGAACACAATATTGTTTAGATGGTGATAGTGGATTAACATAATCTATGGATTCAAATTACTACCATCAAAATCTCCACGGGTTCAAAACTCAGTTTTAAGAAAAACAATGTTGGGAAGGGCACCCTTTCAAATCTTGTAGTGAAACTATAATCATAAGTGGTGTGCTACTGGTCAAAGTAGAGGCATCTAGCGGTAGAATACAACCTAGTGTTGGGAAATGAACTCACACATTTATGATTAGTTGGTTTTTCACAAGGTTATCAAGACAATAGTAGAGGCTTTTCAATGAATCATGCTGGGAAAACTGGGTACTATTGTGCAAAAAATGAATTTAAGGGCAGGGAGATAGCTCAGTAGAATAGCTTGCCTGGCAACCACAAAGTCCTGAGTTCAATCCCCAGTACCACAAAAAAATGAATTTGGACCATCACACCACAATGAAAATTAACACAAAATTGATCATGAAATTTAAATGTAAAGGCTAAAACTAAAACTCTCAGAAGAAAATAAGGAGGTAAATCTTGGTGTCTTTGGATTTGCTAAGAAGTTTTTTTAGCTATACACTGAAATAACAAAACCACAAGAGACAAAATAGATCAGCTAAATAGATTATCAAAACTAAAATTTCAAAAGTATTTTCAAAACTAGTAAATTTTTCAAACTAGTATTCTAAAAGATAGCATCAATAAAATAAACATAATTAACAAAATGGAAGAAAATATTTTCAAATCCCATATCTAAAATGAGTTTAATATTCAAAAAGTTTGAGGATTCATAAATAGCCAGAGCATATGAAAAAGATTCTCAGCTTCATTACTCATTTGTTGGGAGCTGCAGGAAGCTAGGAAAATTGATCAAATGTGTGTAGGTGGGACTGGGCCTCAGTGCCTAAAGCAAACAAGCTACCTCACTCCTGAGATCAGCTATTAGTCACTAGGCAACCTTGTGTCATGTGTTAAAAACTCTGCAAAAGTATAAAAGTAAGTTTTGTTGTGAAGCGTATTAGTCTTGCCCATCAGGTAGACCAGCCACCACCTAGCCTAGCTTTTGTCTTCTTGTCTATCTTTCTCATTCCTGCTGCCATTTCTCCCCATGTAGAACTGATTGCAGTGAGACCAACGGATCCTTACACTCATTATGTGGAAATGCATGTCAGAACTGCAATGAGATACTACTTCATATGTATTAGGATGACTAAAAGATAGAAATTATAGGGGGTCCTTCCCATTAGCTCAGTTATTCAAATGCCTACTTAAGCAAAGCAGTCAGGCTCAGGATGCTGTGGTTTGATCCCCAGATCCTCATTCCTTACCAGACCTGCCCTTAAGGCATCCTGAGCCAGGCAAAAGAAAATTTTAAAAATCCATCTCAGGATAGAAATTCTAAGCATTGGTGAGGATGTGGAGAAACTGGAATACTTATATCTGCTGGCGAAGACATAAAATGGTTTTACTTCTTTGGAAGACAGGTTAGCAATTTCCCATGTTAATACATGTTTTAACAATTCCTATGTATATATGCAAAAGAGTTAAAAATATGTGTCTACACATATATTTACATATGAATATTCATAGTAGCATTATTCATAGAAGACCCAAATTAAATTTACCCAAAGGACCAATGAATAAACAAAATGTAGTCTATCCAATCAGTGATAAATATTAAAAAAAGTTCTGATTGATGTTATCTTGTAAGTGGACTATAAAACATGACAGTAAGGGAAGAAAGCTAGATGCTGACTGTCCATTGTAAGTTATTATTTGTACAAAATGCCCAAAAGAGGTAAATCCTTACAGATGGAAATTAGGTTAGTGCTTGGTAGGGACTCAGGGAGGGAATAACAGTGAATGACTGCTTGTGGCTAAGGGGCTTCTCTGGAATGCATGAGAATGTTCTGGATTTAGGTAGAGGTGATTGTTTTACAACCTTATGAATACACTAAAATCCACTGAATTATATTTATTGAAAGAATGTTTTGTGATATGTCAATTATAACACTACCAAAATCTTTAACCATCTTTCTTTCAGTGGTTCATATCAATCCCCCATCCCATACCTCCTAATGTTCTCTAATATCCCTTTTACCCTATACCCCATCCTCTACCATCATCATAGGATGCCTGGTAGGATTGCCACCATGTTTTCAGAAAATCCTACTCCTTGCCCCCCATCTGCTGTCTCCTATAAACCTCTTTAAGTCAGGACATTTTTCTAATAAGAAACAGACCCTTATCACTGAAGCAGCCTTTAATGAAGCAAATCAGGCTAATCTGAGAAAAAGGCAGGAATGAAAAGCAAAGAACCTCTCGCATGGAGCAGCTGGGTGCTGAATTAAGCACCTGTATACCTGGCACAGTTTTAGCTACCAAATGCTCCTTGGTTCCCTAAGTAAGTAAGTTGCCTTCCTTTCTATCACAGGGAATCACACTCATGTACTTCAATACTGGAAAAGTGTAATATCAATTGCAGATGAAAAGTAAAATATGAGCAAGAACTAACATTTGCAGAGGCTGTACTCTGTGAGGCACTATCTTAAGTGGGTTGTCCCTCACTTTGTCTCTTAACAGTCTTACAATGTCAGTGTTATCCAATACCTTACAGATGAAGAAACTGAGGCACAGAAATGCTTAGAAATTCACCCTGACTCACAGAGCTAATGTGTGACCTTGGCTAAATTCTCAGCATCCACCTCCCCAATGTCAGTATCCACAGTCATTGTACCATGTTCCCATTTACAGAGCAAAACCCAGTCTATGTGTAAAGCAGTAAATGGAAGATATTAACATGGAGAGTTTCTATTTTGTTACAATTTACTATTCTGAGATGTGGGTTTCTTTCTAAAACCGTTATCTTATATAGGAACTTTCCAGAATTATTTATGACATTTGGTTCCTCTTACCTATGATTTCAGTTTTCTGTCTCTAAACATTTCTTTTTATTACCTGAATCCCGAGTAACTTGTATGGTGGCCACAGTTGCTATGGATGACTGGCAGCACTGTATAGGTGTCAGCATTTCGCCTCGACAGCTACACAGCCACTTCAGTGTCTCTGTTATGCTCCCCAAGAAATCAGTGTTCATATCCTGATGTTTTAATTGTCAGGAGAACCAGTAAGTGATCTACACAGAGTTCTCAGTAGAGCCACTGAGTTTGACAGAACATAATCGTATCACCTGAAATGCATGCAGTGTCTGCTATTGCAGCTGTAAATCAGAAAGACGCTTGTGCTGCCTGAGTCAGCTTACAAGAATGTCTCAAAATTCATATTACACTCATAAGCTGCTTTCTCCAGATGATTAGAAAATCGGATTCCGGTCAATCTCAAAGCTCACCCAGCAGCGGCTGCAAAGTCGTAAGTTAAGCCTTTTTTGTCTTTCCTCTCATCCCCCTCTGCAGAAGGTTGTCAACTTTTTATTAAAAGAAACAGGGCTTGGGAGTGTAGCTCAGTGATTGAGAGCTTCTCTGGCTTCTAGAGCCCAGGTTCAGTCCCTAGTGCCAGAAAAAACAAATAAACAAAACACTACTCAGAGGAAACAGACTTCTCTCTGTACACTTTCCAGTCCCCTGTGTCTGATTTCCTACTGAGTGTTAATTATTGGTGAAAACTTATTAGGTGGAGTTTGTGCACTGGGAATCTTTGTACAAGAACAGGAAATGAAATTACCATTTTATCTCACATAAATAGCAAACAGTCACTAAGTACAAAAAAACAGCCTCAATTTCACATGTGAACTGGCACCTCCCAGGGAGCTTGCTGGCTTTTGATGTAAGTAATTAGGGTGCTGAGATGGATGAAGAAAACAAGCTGGCCATGAAATAGCTCCTTCTCATGCAGGAAAGTGCCTGAAATTCCTTGATTTGAGTATCATTTCAGTTTAAGACTTTCTAGGTTGTAGAATTGTAATCAACCTAAGGAACAGAGACATTTAAAATCTAATCAATTGTGTATAGTGTTTTGTTAATGAATTTCAGATCCTGCTCTGCCAGTTTGTTCTGGGAACAGAAAGAAAAAAATAAAAAAAAAGAATACAAGCTGGGAAGGGAAGCTGGAGGACAGAAACTTAGAACAGACCTATGTTGCCCAAGTCCCACCTTTCTGTGCCATCTCTGACTCTTCTGTCTCAGCAGGGGCTACAGTCACTTGAGCCTATTCAGTCATCTGAGCCAAAGGGACTTAGAGGGACCTTACCCCTTCAGAGGGAATTGCGAAGTAGTAAGCCACAGAAACATAAACATACAGAGAGAGAGAAAGAGAGAGAGAGAGAGAGAGAGAGAGAGCAGGCCCCAAGCTAACGAAAGGAGGAAGGAAGCCTACTGACATGGTGGTTGGTAATAACCCAGGAGGAGATAAGCCCATGGGCTTGATCAACTCTAACAGAGGAGCCACTCAGAGCGCAGGTCTACCTGAAATAAAATAAGATAGAAATGGAAAAACTACATGCCCTCATCCTTTTATAATCCAGTAAGAAAAATCCCAGAGACATAGTCAACAAATAATAGTGCAGAGCAGTAAGTTTGTTAGTACAAATTAGTGAAACCAAGACAGTGTATCAGTGAAAGCAAAATCTGAGCTGGACTGACCAGAGAACACTTCACAGAGAAGAGTCCTAAGCCCCAGCAAAAGCTAAAGGCAGACAAGTCAGCAGAAGAGGTCAATCCCAGAAGGGTTTATTTTGTTTTAGAAACTACTCAACATGTACACACAAGGGTAGACACTGGTTTATTACCATAACTGTTAGAGAAGAAAGCTCTGTGATGAGACAAGCCATTCCTACTGCTACTGGAAGTACTAATATAATTATAGATTATACCTATGGAAAATTTTCCTTAACCTATCTTCCTCTGTGATCTCACTGTACCCCAATATGTATCCCTTCCATTGCACTTGTGACATTATAATAGTCTGTTAGTGGCTATTTTCTCCAAGAGTCTGAAAGTTCCACAAGTGCTACAAGCATGTCTAATTCATCCTGGTAACCCCAACACATCCCATAGGGTTTGCTGCACAGCTGACACATAAAGTCATTCCTTCAGTCAGTATTAAGTCCCTCCTGTAGGTCAAGTGGGACAGAGTGGTGAATAAGATAGACAAGGGCAGGGCCGTGTGCATGGCTTGGTGGCACAGTGCATACTGAGTATGTGCAAGGTCCTAGGTTCAATTTCTGACAATGAATCAAACTCAAATATGGCTGTTATGAAACTTACATGCATTATCAGTCAGTTAATGGAGAAATGGGTGAAGTAATGAATGGACACAGATGTGTATATTCAGGTCCTGATATGCTTCAGGATATTACCAGCTATATGAGGTCCTTCTTGATAGCAATGCTTCTTTGTCATACCAATAAGGTCTTCTACAGAGGCTCAGAGCTTTGGCTCCAAAAGAAATTTTCTATTGGATGGGCCTGGAAGGAGGACAAGGTTTGGGACAAGCAGTCTCCAGGGCTTGAGTGCCAAGAGAACCATTTTATCAGTGTTAGGAGATTTGTCTTGTCTACATTTTGCCTATGCTTTCTCCATTCTCACTAGCTTCAAAGTCAGTAAGCTCGTCAATCATATTCAGAAGAAGTCTGGAAGTGTTGCTCTCATGACTCCTATAATGTGCATTTGTAGCCAACTCTAATGCCTCTATTTTCACTCTGACTGTCCTGGGCAGTTCTTCCCAGATGCCTGGAAAATGGAGTATGCTATCAAAACAACAGGTACAGGGCTGGGGAGATAGCTCAGCAGCATAGGTGCCTACCTGACAAGCACAAGGCCTTGAGTTCAATCCCCAGTACCAAAAAAACAAAACCAGGTATAAACAGCGACTCATCCCCAGGTGATTCTTATTTTTTCCAGAAAGAATTCGGATAAGAAAATTATATTTATAAAATAAAAGAATGAAGTTTATTTTTTTTTGTTTTATGTTTTATTTTTAAACTACTGTTTTTTTTTTTGTCACAGTCACTGATGAGAGACCCACTGATTCTCAAATGGCACAGTTTTAAAATAAAATCATTACTGTCTTTGTAGCATCTCTCCAGCTGATTCTTACAATCAACTCATATAAGAGATAAGTAAAATATTCACTGTGTGACAATCATGAAATTTTAAGGGATGTAATATTTTTCTCTGTTTCTCCAATTATATTTAATGAAAGATTTCAAATATACTAAAGTCAAAAGAAGACAATGCTGGGCACTTAGGAACCCATCACCTAAACTGAACCATTGTTGTTATTTGTCTAATGTTGCTTTATCTCTACATCTATAAAAATATTATTTGCTCATTTGAAAATAAACTGCAAATATCAAAAACTGTATCATGAAACATTTAAAATGCATCAGTTAGGCCCCTGCCCCCAAGTCCACCAAGCAAGTGACAAGTTTTGTGACTCTTCTGGTACTTGATCCACCTGCGCCGGGCCTATTGAGTGTGTGGGAGAACTATTGGCTTCCTGGTGCACCTTGCACAGCCAGCGCCATTCAGAGCCACCACTCCCAAGACCACTGAAGCAGCGAGACTTCCTGAGACTCTCTGGCAATCCACCCAACTCCATCCAGCCCTGCAACTCCCTGGAGCACCTGAACCCAAGGCCGCTGGGCAAGTGAGAAGTTTTGTGACTCCTCCTGGCACTGATCAAACCCAGCACAGCCCAGAGAGAATGTGTGGGAGAGCTTCTGTGCTCCCTAGTGCTCCCTGGGACAGGAGCACAACAGAGGGGAGCCACAGGCTCACAGTTGTACCAGAAAGGCTTAAGCAAAAAGGAACTGAACACAACAGCTAGGTGCAGGCCAGGCTTAATTGGATAATCTCAAACTTAATAGACTGGAACCCAAATCTAATTATGTGCTAATGTTGTAACTGCATCAAAGCTCTACACCAAAGATCACAGGTCAGTGCTATAAAAAATGAAAAAGACAAGGAGAAAAATGCAATCTCAGGCCTTGAGCCCATCAATAAGTGCAGAGGACACTAGCTCAGCTGAAATGAATAAATTAACGGAGGCGGAAGCAAAGAAACAACAGCAGAAAGGTACAGAGGAACTCAGACCAGAATTAATGCCTGAAATAAAAAAAGAAAATTTTGAACACATAGCATGTGAACTAATGAATCAAATCCAGAAACATATGGGGGAAACCCAATGCCCACCAAGAACAGGTGCACAGAACACTATTCCAGCTGAAACATGTGAATTAACAGTGTCACAAGCAAAGAAACAAGAGCAGAAAGATAAAGAAGAACTCAGAACAGAAATAATTTCAGATATAAAAAAATAAATCCTTGAAAACATAGCATCTGAAGTGGAGAGTGAATTGCAGAAATATATAGAGGAAACCCAATTTGGAAAACACTCTGTAGTAAAAGAATTAATAGCTACCTCTAAAGAAGATTGACAAAAAAAAAAAAAAAAAAAAAAAAAAAAAAAAAAAAAAAAAAAAAAAAAAAAAAAAAAAAAAAAAAAAAAAAAAAAAAAAAAAAAAAAAAAAAAAAAAAAAAAAAAAAAAAAAAAAAAAAAAAAAAAAAAAAAAAAAAAAAAAAAAGGAGATCAGAAATATGATAGATTCCTGAAATGAGCAACACAGGAAAGAAATAGATCGCATGAAGCAGAATCAAAGAGATATATAAAAACTTAAAATCTCAATCACAAGTCTACAAAACCATTTGAGTGAAAGCAAAGACAGTTTCAGATCTTGAAGATCCTGGTGCAGCTAGTGAAAAGATGAGAAACAATTGCTTAAAAACAATGAGGATACAGAAAAAATAATCCATCACCTACAAGATAATGCCAAGATAAACAATATGAGATTAATAAGAATCAATGAGAATGAAAAAGTCAATACAAATGATATAAAAAGAACATGGGCAGAAGTAATAGCAGAAAACTTCCCAAATATGAGGAAACAATCCAACATTCAGGTAACCGAAGCATACAAAACACCAAATAACTTCAACCCAACTAAAAACACACTGTGACACATAATAATCAAGATCCCAGAAATCGAACACAAGAATACTGTACTGAAAGATGCTAGAGAGAAGAAGCAGATCACATTCAAAGGAAAACCCATCAGAATTACAGCTAACTTCTCTACACAAACCATGAAGGTAAGGAGAGCATGGAGCAGAGTTCTTCAAGTCCTGTATGAAAAAATTCCAGCCCAGGCTACTATACATTGCAAAGCTCTCTTTCAAGTTTGATGGAGAAGTGAAATACTTCCATGACAAAGAACAACTAAAGAATTTCATGATGGCAAAGCCATCCCACAACAGGCTACTAAAAAAAGTTCTAGAGAGAGACCACAAGGACCAGAACTAAATGAATAATGAAAATAACTCATTAAACAGGGCAAACAATTGAACACAGGATATAAAGGAGCAAGCAACATCAGGTAAATAACATGACAATCATAGGTCAACACATTTCAATTATAACCATTAATGTAAAGGCACGCAATTCACCAATTAAGAGAAATAGACTGGCACAGTGGATTAGAAAATAAAACCCAACAATATGCTGCATAAAAGAAACAAACTTAACTCAAAAGGACATTCATAGGCTCAAAGTCAAAGGATGGAAATCAATACTACATATCCCAGCACCTCAAAAAAAAAAAAATCAGGAGTAGCAGTTCTGCTCTCAGACAGTCACAACTTCAAACCAAGAAGGATCAAATGACACAAAGAAGGCCACTATATATTGGTCAGGGGAAAAATTCAAGAGCAAGAGGTAACACTCATAAATATGTACACACCAAACACAGGAGCACCCAATTATATAAGACAAATCTTAATGAACATGAAAAATCTAATATCCAAGACCACAACCTTAACAGGAGACCTTAACAGCACTTATCTTAAAAAGATAAATCAACCAGGCAAAAAATTAGGAAAGAAGTAGAAGAACTGAATCAGAGCTTGGAACAAATAGACCTGGTGGACATATACAGTGTTCCACCCAACCACAGCTGAATACACAGTTTTTCAGCTGCACATGGGTCATTTTCCAAAATAGACCACATATTAGTCCATAGGTCATGCTTAAGTATATGCAAGAAAACAGAAACTATCCCATGCATGTTATCTGACCACAGTGCAATGAAACTTGAAATAAAACACAAAAGAAACCAGAAAAACCTGCTAAACACATGGAAATGAAACAACACCCTACTCAGCAATCAATGGGTCACAGAAGAAATTAAACAATATCTGCAATTCAATGAAAATACAAGCACAACTTATTGGAATTTATGGCATGCGATGATAGCAGTTCTTAGAGGGAAAATCATAGCTATGAACTCACACATTAGGAAAACAGAACGGGAACAAATAAACACCCTAATGTTGCACCTCCAACATCTAGAAAAGGAAGAGCAACCTAAACACAGAGGCCAAAGACAGGAAGAAAGCATAAAGGTTAGAGCAGAAATTAATTAGAGCATCATTAATTGAGATGAAGAAAACAGTTCAAAGAATCCACAAATCAAACAGGTGGTTCTTTGAAAGGCAAAACACAATAGACAAGCCCCTAGCTAACCTTATAAAGAAGAGGAAAGAAAAGATTCAAATACAAGGAAAAAGGAATCAAAAAGGTGAAATCAGCACAGACCCAATGGAAATTAGGAAGATTATCAATAGCTACTTTGAGAATCTTTACACTCACAGAATAGAAAACACAGAAAAAATTGACACATTCCTCGAAAAGTACAAATTACCAAAACCAAACCAAGAAGATAGAACAACTCTCAATAAGCCAATAACAGCCAACAAGATATAAAACGTAATAAAAAGCCTACTGACAAAGAAAAGTCCAGGTCCTGATTGATTCACAGATGAATTTGATAAGAAATTTATAGAAGATATAATCCCTACACTCCACAAATTCTTCAGTGAAATTGAAAAGGAATCAGTCTTCTCAAAATCATTTCTAGAGGCAAGCATTATATTGATTCCAAAACCAGAGAAAAGACACCACTAAAAAAGAGAACTGCAGGCCAATCTCCCTCATCAATGTAAACACAAAAATACTCAATAAAATCCTAGCAAACAGAATGTAGCAAATCATCAAGAAAATCATACACCATGACCAGGTGGGATTCATACCATGGAATCAAGGATGGTTCAGTATTTGGAAATCTGTAAATGTAACACACTATATTAATAGAGTGAAATCTAAAAACCACATGATCATCTCAATTGATGGAGAGTAAGCTTTTGACAAAATTCAACACTCATTCATGTTCAAAGTCCTACAGAAAATTGGAATAGAAGGCTTCTACCTCAAATTGATGAAAGCCATCTGTGAAAACCCAATGACTATTATAATTCTAAATGGGGAAAAGCTGAAATCTTTTGCTCTTAGATATGGTACAAGACAAGGATGTCATCTATCACCCCTCCTATTCTATATAGTCTTGGAATCATTAGCAACAGCCATTAGACCAGAGGGAGAAATAAAAAGAATAAGAATAGATAAAGAAGAAGTTAAATTATCACTATTGGTGGATTACATGATACTTTACTTGGAAGACCCAAAAAATTCCACCAAGAAGCTACTAGAATTGATACACAAATTCAGTAATATATCAGTATACAAAGTCAATACTCAAAAGTCAATAGCCTTCCTCTACACAGATAACTAACACACTGAGAGGGAAGCTATAGAAACAATACCTTTTGCAATAGCACCGTGGAAAATGAAATAGGTTGGGATTCACTTAAGCAAGGAAGGCAAAGATCTTTTCATGGAAAATTACGGTACACTAAGAAAAGAAATCGTAGAGGATTTCAGAAAATGGAAAGATATTCCATGCTCCTGGATAGGAAGAACCAACATCATAAAGATGGACATACTCCCACAATTGTACAAATTTAATGCAATCCCTATCAAACTGCCAGCAACATACCTGCCAGACCTAGAGAAATGGTTCCTAAAATTTATTTGGAACCACAAAAGACCTAGAATAGCAAAGGCAATCCTGGCCAACAAAAACAAGGCAGGAAGCATCACAATTCCTCACTTGAAATTATACTACAAAGCCACTGTGATACAATCAACATGGTATTGGCAACGAAATACACCTGAGGATCAATGGAATAGACTAGAAGATGCAGAAGACTCTATAAACACACTCAGCCACCTGATCTTCCAAAAAGGGGCAAAACATGCTTCCTGGAAGAAAGATAGCCTCTTTAACAAATGGTCCTGGAAAAACTGGCTTTCTACATGCTGAAAACTAAAACTTGACCCAGCTCTATCACCATGCACTAAGTTAAAGTCAAAATGGATTACATCATTTTACATTTCTAACAGCAATGTATGAGAGCTCCAAATTCTCTGCAGCATCACCAATACATGTTACCATCTACCTTCCTGATGGTGGTCATCCGAATGGCTGTCAGGTGTACTCTCATGAAGTCTGACAATAAGGAAGTGGAGAAGCTTTTCATGGACTTGTTGACCATTTCTTTATTTTTTTCCATTTATTTTACTTTATTGAAGAGCAAATAACAATGAGACAATTTCAAATGAATTAGTAGGACAGATTCAACAATTAATACATTGCACATTGTTTTTGTAGTGGCTTTTTGTTGTACAAGGTGTATACATGATACTCTATCCACAAACACTATTAGAGCAGATGCCTCTATTTAATGAATTAAGAGAATGTAGCTGTATACCTCTATTTTATTTCAAAGCTGAATTATAGTACAGTTTTGATAATTAATACTTTTTACATTGTTATCTTCCCAGTGGTTATTCATAGTACAAGAAGCAGACAGGATATTCTGTCCAAACACTATTAGTGAAAATCTTTCTTCTCATAGTATAGCGCAAAAGTGCTGCATATTTATCATAACTGTACTGTTTATACAAACACAGAATGGATCTTCCTTTGTATCCCCCTTTTTTGTTGTACAGTCCTGTCAAAGATGGGTATTCTATTGTCAATCAATTATTATAGGTACTTGAATTAAACAAAGTCCACTAGTCCACAATAATTTTGGGTTATCTGAAGAAGTTGTTCACTAGAGCCATTTACACCTCCACTTATCATTATAGCCTTATTTTATTTATTTATTTATTTTTATTTTATTGAAGTAAAAATAGCAATGAGACAGTTTCAACACACATTAAGAGGACAGATTCAATAAATTAATACATTGCAAACTTTTCATGATGTTTTGGTATCGTAGAAGGTGCATACATGATATTATACTTACAGACATTATTATAGCAGATGTCTCTTATCAGTAAATTAAGAGAGTGTAGCTGTTTACTTATCTTATTTTTTATACCTGAGTTATATCACAGATTCAATAATTAATACGTTCTACCTTGTTATTTTCCTAGTGGTTGTCCATAGTACGAGAAGCCGACATAATATCTTGTCCAACCATGATTAGTGCAAATCTTGCTTCTCATAGAATTATGCAGAAGCATGGCATATTTATCCTAACTGTACTGTTTATACACACACATCATGATTTTTCCTTTCTATACCCCTTTTTTTGTCTACACCTGTCAAAGATGGGCACTCCATTGTCATTAAACCAGTTTAGGTGCCTGAACTCAGCGACACAATCCAACACAGTCTAGCATTCCACAATAATAGTGAGTTATCTGAAGAAGTTGTCGACCATAGCCATTTACAGCTCAACTTATTATTATGGCCCCGTGGGGTACACTTCATTTTTATACTTTTCTGCTGGATGGTTAAGACCGAGATAGAGCAAGATCTGTATACCAAAACATGTAGCTTTTGTTTCTGATGAGGTCAGTGAAGTCCCCTCAGGGTTTATCTTGTAATCCTGTACCTTACTCTGTAGATCCTTTGTCTGTGTCATCCATGCAGATGAGTCACGGCCAATGCTTGACCAGTTTGCTCTCTGTGAGAGCCTGAGGGAAAGTTTTCTCTCCATGTGACTCTCCCCAGATACACTGTAGATCATTGATCTCCTTGTTCTATGGCTCCATTATCTCCTTGTTCAGAAAATTTGGGGCACAACTAAGATTCATGATGCAACAGTACAGGTTCTCCTATGTCCTGAGTCTTCGCTGACCTTGAAAAGCTAGAGCCAAAATGTTGGCTGGCCTTGTGGCTCTTCTATTTCTCCAATTTTGATCTGTGAACTTAGGTTGTTAACCATCCAGAAGATAAGCTGAATAGTATCCTGCAGCATATGCCATTTACCCTATCTAACTCAATTGTTTTCAGTTGTTGTTGTACATTTCTATTTGTATTTCTTCTTTTCACTTCTTATGCTAGGGAGACTATATGCTATTTGCACTTATGAGTATATGTTCAAGTGGTATCCACTTCAATATAAATGCTTCAACTTTCTCCTTCTTTATAGCTGAGTAATACTCCATTATATAGAAATACCACATCTTTTTCAACCATTTCTCATGTGACGGACATCTTAGTTGTTTCCAAGATTTTGCTATCACAAATTGTGCTGCTATAAACATAGGTACACATATATCACCATGATATAATGTTTTCAGTTCCTCCAGGAAAATTCCCAGTAGGGGAACAGCCAGCTGGAATGGGATTTCCAGTCCTACTCTTTTGAAGAGTCTCCACACTGATGGCCACAATGGTTGCACCAGTCTACATTCCCACCAGCAGTGGCTAAGTGTTCCCTTTTCCCCACAACCTCTCCAACATTTGTTGTTGGTTGATTTCCTTATGATAGCCATTCTTTCTGGAGTGAGATGGTACCTCAATGTTGTTTTAATTTCATTTCATGAATGGCTAGCAATGTGGAGCATTTTATCATATATTTATTCCCTTCTTTAATTTCATCCTCTGAGAAGTATGTATTCATCTCAGATGCCCATTTCTGAATTGGGTCTCTAAATTTGAGGGCCCTGTTATATATTAGTTCTTTATATATTCTAGACAGCAGACCTTTGTCTGGTTGCTTATTAGTTAGGATTTTTTCAAAAGTAGTGGATTGTCTTTTCATTCTATGGACAATTTCTTTTCACGTGCAGAAACTCCTTAAGAAGAGTTGATCCCAGTGGTTAATTCTTTCAAGTGTTTCCCGTGCAAATAGATGTTTGTTCATGAACTCTTTACTTACCCTTATGTCTTCAAGAGTCCCTCCTACTTTCTCTTCCATGAGATTGAGTGTTTCTCTTTTAATGTTTAGATCTTTAATCCATTTTGACTTTAGCTTAGTGCATGGTGATAGAGCTGGATCAAGTTTTAGTTTTCAACATATAGAAAGCCAGGTTTTCTAGAACCATTTGTTAAAGAGGCTATCTTTCTTCCAGTGATATCTTTGTCTGCTTTGTGCAAGATCAGATGGCTGATTGTGTTCATAGATGCCTCTACATCTTCTAATCTATTCCATTGATCCTCAGGTGTATTTTGTTGCCAATACCATGTTGATTTTATCACAGTGGCTTTGTAGTATAATTTCAAGTCAGGAATTGTGATGCCTCCTACCCTTGTCTTTATTGGTCTTTGCTATTCTAGGTCTTTTGTGGTTCCAAATGAATTTTAGGAATGATTTCTCTGGGTCTTGGAGGTATGTTGGTGGCAGTGTGATAAGGATTGCATTAAATCTATAGAGCAATTTTGGGAGTATGGCCATCTTCACGATGTTGGTTCTTCCTATCCAGGAGCATGGAATATCTTTCCATTTTCTGAAATCCTCTATTATCTCTTTTCTTAGGGTGTTGTAATTTTCCATAAAAAGATCTTTGCCTTCCTTGCTTAAGTGAATCCCAAGGTATTTCATTTTCCGCAATGCTATTGTAAAAGGTATTTGTTCCATTGTTTCCCTTTCAGTGTGTTTGTCATCTGTGTATAGGAATGCTCTTGACCTTTGTGTATTGACTTTGTATCCTGCTATGCTACTGAATTTACATATCAGTTCTAGTAGTTTCTTGGTAGAATTTTTGGGGTTTTCCAAGTAAATTATCATGTCATCTGCCAATAGTGATAATTTAACTTCTTCTTTACCTATTCTTATTCCCTTTATTTCTCCATCTTTTCTAATGGCTGTTGCTAATGATTCCAAGACTATTTAGAATAGGAGGGGTGATAGATGACATCCTTGTCTTGTACCTGATTTAAGACTAAAAGATTTCAGTTTTTCCCCATTTAAGATTATATTACCTTTTGGGTTGTCATAGATGGCTTTTATCAAGCTCAGGTAGAGTCCATCTATTCCAATTTTCTGTAGGACCTTGAACATGAATGAGTGGTGGACTTTGTCAAAAGCTTACTCTGCGTCAATTGAGATGATCATGAGGTTTTTAGATTTCAGTCTATTAATATCATGTATTACATTTATAGATTTTCAAATATTGAACCATCCTTGATTCCATGGTATGAATCCCACCTGGTCATGGTGTATGATTTTCTTGATGATTTGCTGTATGCTATTTGCGAATATTTTACTGAGCACTTTTGCATCTATGTTCATGAGAGAGATTGACCTGTACTTCTCTTTTTTGACTCCCTGGTTTTGGAATCAATATAATACTTGCCTCCAGAAATGATTTTGAGAGGACTGATTCCTTTTCTATTTCACTGAAGAATTTGTGGAGTGTAGGGATTATATCTTCTATAAATTTCTTATCGAATTCATCTGTGAATCAATCAGGACCTGGACTTTTCTTTGTCAGTAGGCTTTTTATTACGTTTTATATCTTGTTGGCTGTTATTGGCTTATTGAGAATTGTTCTATCTTCTTGGTTTGGTTTTGGTAATTTGTACTTTTCGAGGAATGTGTCAATTTTTTCTGTGTTTTCTATTCTGTGAGTGTAAAGATTCTCAAAGTAGCTATTGATAATCTTCCTAATTTCCATTGGGTCTGTGCTGATTTCACCTTTTTTGATTCCTTTTCCCTTGTATTTGAATCTTTTCTTTCCTCTTCTTTATAAGGTTAGCTAGGGGCTTGTCTATTGTGTTTTGTCTTTCAAAGAACCAGCTGTTTGATTTGTGGATTCTTCGAACTGTTTTCTTCATCTCAATTGAATTAATTTCTGCTCTAATCTTTATGCTTTCTTCCTGTCTTTGGCCTCTGTGTTTAGGTTGCTCTTCCTTTTCTAGATGTTGGAGGTGCAACATTAGGGTGTTTATTTGTTCCCGTTCTGTTTTCCTAATGTGTGAGTTCATAGCTATGATTTTCCCTCTAAGAACTGCTTGCCTCGCATCCCATAAAATTCCGGTAAGTTGTGCTTGAATTTTCATTGACTTGTAGATATTGTTGAATTTCTTGTTTAATTTCTTCTGTGACCCATTGATTGCTGAGTAGGGTATTGTTTCGTTTTCATGTATTTAGCAGGTTTTTCTGGTTTCTTTTGTGTTTTATTTCCACTTTCATTGTGCTGCAGTCAGACAATATGCACAGGATAATTTCTGTTTTTTTGCATATACTTATGCATGACGTCTGGACTAATATGTGGTCTATTTTGGAAAATGACCCATGTGCAGCTGAAAAAAATGTGTATTCAGCTGTGGTTGGGTGGAATACTCTGTATATGTCCACCAGGTCCATTTTTTCCAAGCTCTGGTTCAGTTCTGCTACTTTCTTGCCAATTTTTTGTCTGGTTGATCTATCTTCTTGAGATAAGTGCTGTTAAGGTCTCCTGTTAAGATTGTGGTCTTAGATATTAGGTTTTTCATATCCATTCAGATTTGTCTTACACAGTTGGGTGCTCCTGTGTTTTGTGCATAGATATTTATGAGTGTTACCTCTTGCTCTTGAATTTTTCCCCTGACCAATATATAGTGGCCTTTTTTGTGTCATTTGATCCTTCTTGGTTTGAAGTTGCAACTCTGAGAACAGAACTGCTACTCCTGCTTTTTTCTGAGGTGCTGGGGTATGTAGTATTGTTTTCCATCCTTCGACTTTGAGCCTATGAATGTCCTTTTGAGTTAGTTTTGTTTCTTGTCTAGAGCACATTGTTAGATTTTGTTTTCTAATCCACTGTGCCAGTCTATTTCTCTTAATTGGTGAATTGAGTGCATTTACATTGATAGTTATAATTGAAATGTGTTGACTTATGTTTGTCATGTTATTTACTTGCTGTTTTTAAGCCTTTGTATCATGTGTTTAATTGTTTGTCCTCTTTAGTGGGTTCCTTCCATTCTCATTCCTGGAGTTCTGGTCATTGTGGTCTCTCTCTAGAACTTCTTTCAGTAGCCTGTTGTGGGATGGTTTTGCCATCATGAAATTCTTTAGTTGTTTTTTGTCATGGAAGTATTTCACTCCATCAAACTTGAATGAGAGTTTTTCAGGGTGTAATAGTCTGGACTGGAATTTGTTTTCATGCAGGACTTGAAGAACTCTGCTCCATGCTCTCCTTGCCTTCATGGTTTGTGTAGAGAAGTTGGCTATAATTCTGATGGGTTTTCCTTTTAATGTGATCTGCTTCTTCTGTCTAGAAACTTTCAGTATATTATTTTTGTGTTCAATTTCTAGGATCTTGACTAATATATGTCTCGGTGTGTTTTTACTTGGGTTGAAGTTATAAGGTACTCTGTATGCTTCGGTTACCTGAATGTTAGATTGTTTCCTCATATTTGAGAAGTTTTCTGTGATTACTTCTCCCCAAATTCTTTTTGTCATTTGTATTGACTCCTTCATTCTCTTTGATACCAGTTATTCTCACATTGTTCATCCTGCCGTCATCTTTCAGGTGATGGATTATTTTTTCCTGCATTCTCATTGTTCCTTTCTCACCTTTTCACTAGCTGCTCCAGCATCTTCAAGATCTTAAACTCTGTCTTTGCTTTCACTCAAACAGTATTGTAGACTTGTGGTTGATATTTTTACTTCTTCTAAAACTCTTTGACTCTGTTTCATGCATTCTATTTCTTTTCTGTATTGCTCATTCAAGGAATCCATCATATTTCTGATCTCATCAAATCTTTTATCCATGCCTTCTTTAGAGGTAGTTATTAATTCTTTTTCTACAGAGTTTCTTCCAAGTTGGGTTTCCTGTGTATATTTCTGGACTTGTTTCTATATTTCAGATACTATGATTTCAAAGAATTCTTTTTTTTCAAAGAATTCTTTTTTGATTTCAGAGATTATTTCTGCTTTGAGTTCCTCATGACCTTTCTGCTGTTGTTTCTTTGCTTCAGACACTGTTAATTCATACACATAGTTGAAATAGTGCTCTCTGCACTTGTTCTGGGTGAGCATTGGTTTTCTCCCCAATGTTTCTGGATTTGGTTCTTTATTTCAGATACTATGTATTCAGATATTTCTTTTTTATTTCAGGAATTAGTTCTTCTCTGAGTTCCTCTATACCTTTCTGCTGCTGTTCCTTTGCTTTCGTATCTGTTTATTCATTCATTTCAGATGAGCTAGTGTCTTCCACATTTACTGGTGAACTCGAGGCCTGAGATTGTACTTTTCTCCTTGTCTTTGTTATTTTTTATGCAACTGACCTCTGACCCTTGGTGCAGAGCATTGGTGCAGCTATAACCTTAACGTGTAATGAGATTTGGGTGCTAGTCATTACCCAGTTATGCCTGTCCTGGATCTAGCTGTTGTGTTCAGTTCCTTTTTCTGCAGCTCCTGTGGTTCCCCTCTGTTTGTTCCCTGGTCAGGTGAGCAGGAACCGAACAGAGATGCAGAGTGAGTAATGAATATTCCCACTATCTTGGCTGGGTTTGGGGCAAGGATCCGGAAAACTGCCAGAGTCAGCCCTCCTGTCTCAGGCAGGTTGCTCTCTAGGTGGGCGAGCCTGGGCTTTGTTGGATCCGCTGGACTCCCAAAAGGATAGTGGATGTTCTTATTAACCAGGTAGGCTGTGCTGGGTCAGCCAAGCTTTGCTGCATCCAGGGCCACAGGCCAGAGGTAGAGAAGGCTGGGAAATGTCCCTCCGGTGCGGTGAGCCTGGAGCCCTCACTCACAGGCCAAGGTGCGCTGGGTCTGGGGCCATGGGGTGGAACCAGGAATTGCTGAGAAATGTCTTTCCAGCGCTGCGGGCCTGGAGCTCTCCACTCACCGAACTTTGTTGCCCAGGGAGTCGGGGAAATTCTCACTTTCTCAGTGGGCTTTAGGACAGCAGATCCCTGGAGTTGCTGGTGAGTGGGCCCTGAGATTTCAAGTGGGTCACTGACTTGGAGGGCTTGGGGGCGGGAATCCGGATAGCGTGCGCGGGAAGAAGCCAAAGGCTCTCTCTCAGACTCACTACACACTCACTGATCTGGGAAGCCTGGTGAGTTGTGAAAATTCCTACTCATGAGGAAGGGCTTGGGGGTGGGATCCAGGAGGCCGCCGGAGCCGGCCTCGCTGTCTCAGGCCAGTTGCTCTGGCTGGGCTGACCATTTCTTTAGAAGCATCATTCACATTCTTTACCCACTTTAAAATTAGTTTGTCTTTTTATTGTTGAATTGTAATAGTTCTTTATATATTCTGGACATCAAACCCTGCACAGTCACATGATCTACAAATATTTTTCTCCCATTTTGTGACTTTGTGTTCTTCATGGATGCTATCTATTGAAACACAATTTTAATTTTTATAGCCATCTATTCCTTTTGTTATTTGTTCATTTGATGTCATATCTCAGAAATTATTATCTAAGGTCATAAGGATTTACTCATGTTTTCTTCTAAGAATTTTATAGCTTTAGCATTTATATTTCTGTCTCTGATCAATTTCATGCTAATTTTTGTATGCAGTATGAAGAAAGGGTTCAGCTTCACTCTTGCACATCTAGTTAATGCAACATCATTTTTGAAAAGATTACGCTTTCCCTGTTCAATTTTCTTTTCGCTATTGCCAAAAATCAGTTAATTGTAAATACATGGGCTTATTTCTGGACTTTTAATTCTATTCCATTGAATTATATCTTTAGCCTTAAGCTGTTTTTTGTTAGTCTTGATTACTGTAGTTTTGCAATAAGGTTTGAAATTCGAAAGTACACATCTTGCAACTTAACTCTTCTTTTTAAGACTTTTGGCTATTCAGGGTCACTTGTATTTCCATACAATTTTTAAGATCAGTTTATCTATTTCTTCTGATGAGACTGGAAATATTTTGGTAGAGATTGTGTTCAACATTTTCTATGTTCACAAAGCATGACTTCTGAATGATAGCAATTAAGCTTTTCTAGGTAAAGAGATTTTCACTGTCCCAAAGAACCAAGTGTAGTGTATTTATCATTTTTAAATAATTGTATTCAGTTTGAAAAAATTACATTAAATAGATGTAAAACTGAACTTCAGAGAATGCTCATGAATAAACATGTGTTGCCAAGTAATCTACAACACTCTTACAAGGACCCCTGCTCTTCAATCAGAATTTTTTTTAAAAAATTGTAAGGGATTTTTTTCTTTTGGAAGAAATCTGATTGCTAATTATTATTAAAGAGTACTGCACAGCTCCAGCAATTGAGAAAGCGAGAAACATGAAAAAGTAGCAGCCACACTTCAGTCTGCTGAGAGAAGCTCTTACAGTGCTTCTTCACCGCCAGCTGAATGCCCAGGATTCCAGCAAGCAACACTGTCAAAAAAAAAAAAAAAAAACCTCAAAATGAGGTGCATTCCTAACTCTCCCCTGCTGTGCTCCTTGGTCTCCTCATCTCTTACCTCTATTTCTTCTTCATTGAAAGCTTCTGTTTTCAAATTTCGTTTTTGGCTTCTTAAAAGTATTTGAAAGCCTAACACAGATGACTACTCAAATAATAGATTTTTTTTTTTTTTTTTTGCATCCAGGTCAATGCTGAGTGGTTCTTCATCCAGCTCCTGAGTTTCACCCTGAAAAAGTGGTAGGGACCCGAGTAGGGCGGGGATGGATCCGCCACCATGAGTGTGTTCATCTATATGGAGATCTTTTTGCCCATAAACTCTACACTCAGACTTAAAAGTGAAATTTTCTAATAAGAATGACAAATTTCTTTTTCTATTTATTTATTTTATTTTATTTTTTGCAGAATGGGGGATTGAACTCAGGCCTTTGCACTTGTCAGGGAAGCACTTATGCTACTGAGCCATCTCCCCAGCCCTGATAAATTTATTTTAATAGGAGGCAAGATTTAATAGATCAATTACAGTCTTCTCTGTGGCAAACATCGTATGATAAGGAAAAAATATGTCATAAATGGGAATGTTATCAGCTGTGATACTTCCCATAAATTATAATAGGAAGCTTGTGGTTATGCGAGGAAAGTTTTAATACCACATTGGCTATCTTCTATCTCTTCATTTGCCACAGAATCATACTCTTTACTCACAACTGGGAAATCGATGTGCAGAAAATAAATACATTTGGGTGCAGCTGCATATAAAATGTAAGTAGGGAAGTAACCCTAAGGAAAATCAAATAACATTTTCTTTTTTAAAAGAAAGGTGTTTTTAAAAAAATTTTTACTCGAGTAATAATAATATGCTAATATATTTTAAATTTCTCAATTTACCTTCATGGAGTACCCAAATTTTAATATGTGCAGATTTAATATGTTTGAGAGTTTTGAAAAGGAAGACATCAAATGCATGCATACCCTGATATATTCAGGGTACGGAGTTATAAAAGATTTAACTTGCGAATGTGGAGCAGATTCTGCAAACATCATTGTTGAGTCTGGCTTGAAACAACTCAAATGAGTTCTTGACAGAATATCATTATGGAAAATCTTTACAATAAAGGATACATTTCCAATATAGTGAGATTTAAACAATTTTTAAATTTGTAATTTGGTTGTGTGAGTATCCTGTCCTTTATCATGGTAGCTTTGAAACTTTTTTTTTTTTTTTTTTTTTTTTTTTTTTTTTTAGGGAAGGATTTACAGGGTGTTCAGGGTCTCACTATTAGATCAGACCCAAGAACTGGGATTACAGGTGCATGCCACTATGCCCAGTCTCAATTGCTGTCTCAGCACACCCCAGGGGCAGGGACGGCATGGCAGGCCTGGGTATGAACCCCTGGCCCCTGTGCCTGCTTGCAGGTGCTTTAATCCACTGAGCTATTTGGGCAGGCCTTTTGAAACATTTTTGAACTGATATCCACAGGAAAATAGATTTTAGTTTGTAATGTAACACACACACACACACACACACACACACACACACACACACCGGTGTGTTTATTTGTGCATCAAAAAAAAGTTCTATGAAACTATGCTTACCCTTACAGTATGCATACACTCCAGCTGATACTCTGTTCTACTTTCATTTGGTAAAACTGCTAGGTGATCTACCAAGGTGATTTAACCACTCTGTAATGGTTCCCAGCCTGCAGTTGCATAAACATTCTTCAGGGAAAGGAATCCTTTTAGAAGAGGGGTAATGAAGGACAGGCGCTCAGTTCCGTCACCTGATAACCCTAGGTTCGCCTGAGCTGCTACCCACTGGGAGTGACCTCTGATCCTCATATTCCTTCTGGCTTTCTTTCTTCTGTTCTGTTCCCAGATGCCACCTGCTGTAGGTAAACATAAACATGTAGAGAGATAAAATAGCAATCCTGTGACATTAGTCATTGGCTTTTTAAAAACATCTATTAAAATTGGTAATTATCTAATCAGCAATCAGGAGAAAGGCAAATATTGAAGGAGAGATAGTCCCACAAAAGCAAAACATATCCTATTTGAGTTATCATTTTATAGCCTCTCTCTCTCTTTCTCTCTCTCTCTTTCCTTCCCTCCCTCCCTCCTTCTCTCTCTCTTCCCCCTCTTTCTCCTTCCCTCCCCCTCTCTCTCCTTGTTCTTATCCCCTGTGCTCCCCACACATTAAATGCTTTACTCAGTGGGAGAACACGGTTGCCTTCTGTTTCCCAGTGTCAGCTTTCTTTCTCAGAAAGTTGCCTTTCTCTTAGACTCATGGCAGCTTTCCATGCAGTCTCACCCCATCCTTGTCTAGCACTCTCTGAAGAATGGAAGCTCTTTTATTCAATCCAGGGCACTAGTTCTCTCTTGACTCCTCACCCACCAATCAATCACTCCCTGCTCAAGCCTTCCCAGTAAACTCTGGCTTCCCTTCCTCCTTTCCTAGGACAGCTTTTCAGCTTTCCCCAAACAAAGGCTCGTGATTATATAGCCAACCTAGACCTGAACAAAGTGTAACAAAACAGAGTTCAGAATGTCTATTTCATTTCAGACAGCACAGGACTCTATGAGGTAGAAGTTATTCACTGCATCTACTCACTTCAGATAAAAAATTTATGTGACTTAACCAGGGATTAGGCAAAAATTAATTGAACCAGGGCAATGCCCTGCCTCTGCTTTGGCTAGGGGAAGGTTCTCCTAAGAGCTTTGGTCTCTCTGTTTAGCTCCATCTATCTGGTGCTATTGAGTGCATGTCACTTTTAACCTTCCACTCTTAACTACTTTTCCTTTTCTTAAAATGCATCTTCTTTGTTATTTGGATACCTGAAATAAATGAAATTTAACCTTACACCCTAACCTAGATCAGAATTATTTCATCAACTGTCTGTTCAAAATATATTTCAGCATCGACCACAATATACCTTTGAAGTCATTATTTTATTATATAATTCCATCTAAAAAAAAAGCTTAGCTAGACAACATGTAATACCAGCTAGACAAAAATAATATAGAATAACTTGTTTGATTATTTTTGCTTTATTGCTCTATCTGTGATTTTTAACTAATAGATCAATGTTCAATTCTTAATACACAAAGGTGTAAGGATTATATTAGTCCACCCATTGGTGGGACACAATGCTCAGTACCCACAGATTATAAGAGGACAAGTTTAATTTTGTTTCATACTTCCAGGGATTCAGAACATGGCTGCCTGGGTCTGAAGTAGAAAGAAAAGGGAATGCTTCTTATATTATGGATCATGACTAAGAAGATAGCAACATGCAATGTATTAATTATTAAAACTGCCCTATTAATCAGCTTTGAAACTATCTCATTGATATTTGTTTCTCAATTAAAATAAATAAATAAATAAATAAAAATTTAAGAAAAGGGAAGAGCGGAGTGCAAGAATGGCATTTTCCAGGTCACGGTCCAGTGGCCCATCCTTCCCGCCAGGCCCTGCCTTCTAACAGCACATGGGCTCATCTAGGTCTTTAATCCACTGACAAATATGTGTATTGCCCCAGGGCCCAGTTCTCTTCCAAAACCTCTGCCTCTGAATGCATGAGATTTTGGGAGGCTTTTAGATCTAAAAATCATAGGAATAAAAATAAAAACCAATAGCTGGGCGTGGTGGCGCAGGCCTGTAATCCCAGCACTCAGGAGGCTGAGGCAGGAGGATTGTTGTGAGTTCGAGACCAGCCTGAGCTACAAAGTGAGCTTAAGGCCAGCTTGGACTGCATAGTGACACCCTGTCTCAAAAAGACAAAAAATAAATAAATAAATAAATAAAATAAAATAATAAAAATAAAAACCAAGTTTTATTCCAACACCTAGATAGGACCACTGATAATACTTAGGCCTATTTGATAGTTTTTGCACTTGTGTGTATATGCATCACAAATACACATATTAAGACACTATTTTTCAGATTAAAGTGCCTGCAAGCAAGCGCAGGGGCCAGGAGTTCGATCCCCAGGCCTGCTGTGCTGGTCCCGCCCCTGGGGCATGCTAAGACTGAGATTCAGACTGGGTGTGGTGGTGTGAGTCTATAATCCCAGATCTTTTTTTTATTATTATTAATTTTATTGAGAAACAGCAGTGAGACAGTTTCAAAACCAATTAGTGGGACAGTTTCAATAATTAATGCATTGCATATTGTTGTCTTCGTAGTGGTTATTCATAGTAAAAGATGCAGACATGATTTCCTGTCCAAACACTGCTAGTACAAAATAGTTAGAATAGATTTATAGCTACTTTCTCTTAATTTAAGCCCAGCTCTTGGTAGGCTGTAAACAGGAGAATCACTATGAGTCTGATCTAATAGTGAGACACTGAACACCCTGTAGACCTTCCCTAAAATACAGAAAAAATAATAATAAAACACTATTTTTAAAAGTTTCAAAAGCACCAGCCTCTGGGAAGCTGGAGTTAGAATCATCTTTTCTCTTTGCATTTTCTTTGCGTCCCACTTTTTAAATAATGTTTACAGTTCCAAGTCACAGCAGAAGAAAGTCAAAACTGAAAAAGTGATGAAGCAGCCGTGGTGAGGATGGAGGCTATTTGGCTGGGCAGAGCAGATGGGGTGGGGTGGGGACAATGCTGGGGTGCAGTGAAGGAGTGCAGGTAGGAAGGGGTGGGCTGAACAGGAAGGAAGCTTCAGGGAATGATAGCTAATTCTCAGTGCCCGCTGCTGTTGTCTCAGGACTTTCACACTGGGGAGCCCCTTCCTCATGACTCTCAGATATATGTTTACGTTTTCTAGGTCTTACAAAAAATTTATGTAGATGTTTTGTCAATGTCTAGAAGTAAAGAAAATAATTTTAATTTCCTTGACTTCTGTTTGAATCATCATGAAAAATCTCACTCATAGTCAGGACGTAGCTGGCAGGAGAGATGTGGTTATTATCTGAGTTCCTGCCATCAGGCACCGAAAGAAGGAAGTGCGCAGATTTCTGCAGGGCTGGGACTGACTCCCAGAAGGCCCTTATTTCAGTACAACTGTTAAATTACACTCCATTGCCTATCCGAGGAAACTCCCCTTTCTCCCTAATGAAGCATTTATCACATCTGCACACCAATTCTCAGCCTTTTCCCCTCCTGCACCTTTTTATCTCCACCCCATCCATCTCTCCTTTTGTTTTACTTTGGGAGGGAGGTTTGTTATATACGGCTTATCTAATGCTTTAATCATGGTCTATGGGTTACTTTACAGCTCCCTGAATGCCTTGGCAAGGTCTCTATATAATAAAATTATTATTATTAAAATCAATTAATCAGAGGTACAACTCACTTTTCAGCATCTGACATCCCAAACACTTATCAATGCAGAGAAGTCCTTTTGTTCACCTACAGGGTAACAGCATTTTAGAAATCAGTAATACTGAACACTGATACTATAGATTTCTTTAATTGGATTGTAATTTGTACCTACATACAGATGTGTTGACCTGTTAACGATCAATGATTGATGAGCAGTTAAATAAAATATGCTCAGAGTAATTATGGCAGGAAGTGCTGGTGAAGCTTGTTGTATAATTTGCAAGCAATTTTAATTCATACTCAGCAAAAGAAAAAAGAAAGAAGCAGCTCTTCGTATAATTAAAATCATCCACCTCAATTTCTTTTGATAGGGTCTCTGTCAGGAGTAGGTAATTATTTTCATTTTTTGTTCTTTCAGTAAACTTTTTGTTGAAGCGTACCTAATATACATATGGAAGAGACGCCCTGTAAGTGTGCTGTGCAGTAATTTTCAGGAAGAAGTCACGCCGAAAGAACCTCCGCGATCATGCAACGAACATCACCACGCCTCAGAAACCACTTCTCGCCTCCTCCTAGTTCTCATTCCTACTCAGGAGAAATCCTTCTGCCCCCAAATCCATTTTTGCCTGTTTTGGTGACATCTGTAGACATAGTCGCACCTGGTGCGCTCCCCTGTGCCCGCACAATGATTTATTTTTGAAGATACTTTTTTTATTTATTATGTATTAAGAGGCAGATCATATTAAAGGTAGGGACCAGAGGGTGGGGGAGATAGCTCAGGGTCCCAAGTTCAATCCCTGATATTGGAAAAAAAAAAAAAAAAAAAGGTAGGGACTACAAAAAGCTAGTAAGAGGCCGATTATTAACTTTTCCTTCAAGGCAGGGAAGACAGACATGTGCCCCAACAGGATCTGGTAAATGTGGGGGGTACTGTGAAAGAACACAGTGGGGCTTCAGAGATGGGTGTCAGTCCCCCTTGGACTTAGTAGGTGGGTAAAATATGTTCTGAATATCTATTTTGATATCTATTGTATTAAAATATTTAAGGGCTTGAAAAGGACAGAATGGCTGGACAAAATTGTCCTGGAGGGGCCCTCTGGAGTCCTTGCTAGGACTCCCTTCCCTCCTTCCCTCCTTTGCAGTTGATTTCCACACCCCCACCCAACACCTGTTCCAGATTCTTTCACTATCCCTGTTCTTATCCACATCCCTTTTCTCTCCACTCTTCTCCCCATCTTCTTCCTGGGTCTGCCCTCATAAATAATAAGACCCCCACCCGATGTGCTCTGGACCCTCCTCTCTTGCCTGACCTTTGTTTCCAGGGTGAAAAAAACAGGAGGTTCAACCCCATCTATAGGTTCTTCACATTCACCCTCCATCCTAGTTTACTTAGGGCTACTAGGTCCATAGCACCCTTGGTGGCTGAGGACTGAACAGGTGGTGGAAAAGACAGAGAGAAGGAACCACAGGTGTGAGTGGGAGGTGAACCAGAGGATGAGCAAAACCATCATGACCAATTATTTTTAAGTGTCCCACTTTGAGTCCTGCAGTCAGTCCAGTTGTGTTTACTTGATTTAATCTTTGTTGTGCTCCTTGTACCACAGCCAAGCACTATTCAGTTTTGGATACTGAGGTTGAGTGGGTGTAGTTTTGTTTTGTTTGGGCTCCAGAAAATCCATCTTTCTCTCTCAAAACCCAAAAGGTGGTTTGAGGTGATTGCTTGTCCAGCGAGAGGATGCTGCTCTGTTGTCTTCTGACAGGAGGATGTTTTCTGTTCAGCATCAAGAGAAGATCATTTAAACACTAAAAAGGGGCCTGGATCTCCCACTTCAGCATTTTCCAAGAGTCTCCTACCTGCATTTCTTTTTCATCTGATTCTGACAGGGTGGTTGTTGTATCTTATGAATTAGCTGTCTAAACTGGAGAGGTGGATGAGAACGAATTGGCTGAAGTTCTTTCCAGATGAGATGGATGTCCAGGGTTGGTCACCTGTACAAATTGGAAGAGACCTCCTCAGGCCTCCTTTCCATGGGATGTTGTGAAAGGTGATACTGGGGTTTCAGGGAACAGATGTGACTACCACTTGGAAAGGGTTGGTTATATTAAGAGGCAGGGACATGAGACAGAACTTTTCAAGAGCTTTCAGTCTGAGTTTAATCCTGGATGCATCAACCAACTGAATGATTTTAGGCAGGATATTTAAAATTCAGGTCTTCTCACCAGTCTTATCATTTTGGATGGCTATGCTGGGCTCACAGGGCTCATCTGATAGTTGTATCTTCACAGCTTCTGGGTGGGATTCTTAGACAAGAGGATGCTCTGGTGCAAAATGCGGGAGCCTATCAATGTCAAAAGCGTTTTTGGAATTCAGTCTTCAAATAGGAAAGTCTTACAGCTAAAAAAAAATAAAATAAAAGTAATAATAATAAAATAAAAGCAGCTTTCTAGTTTTTTACAACCAGTAAATAAACGTTATGGAATGCCAGATCAGAGGTATCAGGTCTTCCACAGATAGAACCTATGTGAGGGTCTTCTGATATCAATGGTCTGTCATCAGGGTTTAGACCTTGAATAATAGGAGAATGGTTGGAAGGTCATTTAGAAGCCACACAAAATAGGACTGACTATGTCCTGAAGGCCCAGGACATCACCCATTATGTTTCCTTAAAGAGGGAATTCCAATAAAATCAGGTATTACAACTCAACCAAAATGGCTTCTCAAGCATCCAAATCCCATTCAGAGGTTTTAAAAATTCATTGAATAAGAATCAATGTTGGCCGGAGAGATAGCTCAGCAGAGTAAGTGCCTGCTTAGGCAAGTACAGGGACTGGGGTTTGATCTCCAGAACAACATGCTGCACTGATCCCGCCCTCAAGCATGTTGAGCCAGCCAATGATCCCAGCACTAGGGAGGCTGAAATCAGGAGGATCACTGTGAGTCTGAGCTGCATAGTGTGACCCTACACCAAATACATTCTTTAAAAAAGTCAATATCATGGGCTGGGGACAGAGTTTGGTGGTCTAAGCTCCTGCCTGGCAAGTGCATCAATCTAGGTTTGATCCCCAGTACCCCACCCTGTTGGCCCAGTGCCGAACCAGCCACCAAAACAGTGCACACCTGTAATCCCAGCACTAGGGAGGCTGAGACAGGAGGATCACTACAAATCTAAGCTGTGTAGTGAGGCCCTGTGCCAAATAAATAAATAGGAAAAAAAAAAGAATCAATGTCATTTAGATATTGATGTTTATCCCAAGGTAAGTAATGATGGATATTTTGGGTTATTTGCCATAAAATACTTATTTAGAGTCTGTTTTCTACCCAGGGTCAAGGCTTGTGCTAGAATTACACAGTAAAAAATCCTGTACCAAAAGGGGCATCATCCATCATCTGAATTCTGGGCTCCTCTGCAGTTTTTATTAAAGAAAGAGAGAAGAGCTCTGGGGAAGCACTTCTCTGAAGTCATCATAGGAAAAATAAGTCTTGAGACTGAAACAACTGATTCCTCTTGTGCTCCTGCATGCTGTATCCAAGAGATCAGGCAAGCTTCACAGCTCTGCCCACCTCTCACCACTGCTCCTGCAACCACCCCAGGCCACACTTTCAGCACCACTCACTTGGAGCAGCCTCCTAATTAGTCTATAATATTCTAGGCTCAGAAGTCTGAAGCATTTCTTTGTAGAGTGTCCCTCCTATCATCAGGGTTCTCTGCTCTATTTTCCTGTGTCACTCAAAGTAAAAGTCAATGTTTTTAAAATGGGAAGCTCCCATTGTAGGACAATCAGGGCTCCCATTCCCTCTCCATCTGCATCTCTTTCTGCTTCATCTTTACTGCTCTGCTCCATGACACTGGCATCTTTCTTGCTGCTGGGCCCCCAGCTTCTCAGCTATGCTGACTCAGGGCCTTTGAACTGACTCTTCTGTCAGCTCAGACCAGTCTTCTGCCTTATCCATTTGACTAGCCGCTCATCACTGCTAAGCTTTTATTCAAATATCACTACCTGTTATGGTTTGTGTCTAGTTGTCCCCCAAAGCCTCACGCAGCCATTGGAGCAAGCTTCTAGAATTTGATATCAATTTATGATCCAATGCTGGAACTATGGGTGTGAGTGCTGCACCCACGCAGGGGCAGACAGCCTAAATACAATGTAAGGAAGGGATGGGGCTTGTTAGTTGCTGCAGCCACTGCTCCTCCTTTTGCTCTTTACTGTTTTCCACCACCATGAAGTGCTGCCCCCTGCCATGTACTACTCTACCTTGGAGCCAGATGATTGTAAAACTGAAACTTCCACTAACTGTGAGCTAAAAAAAATCTTTCCTTTCTTAATTTTGGGTGTCAAGTATTTTATCCTAGCAATGAGAGAAAAGTAAATGAGGCAATACCCAATAAGGCTTACCCTTGCTGTACTATAGTAATTACCATCACACACACACACACACACACACACACACACACACTGCAAGCCCAGCACATAGATAATTCTAACTTTGGTATTTCTATCATAAACTTACTACTTGACATTTTTGTAACCGATTTGTTTACTATGTTTATTGTTATTCTTTGTCCCCACCTACGAGAATGTAAGCTCCAATTTTGCTGCTTTACTCACTAAGCTAGTTGAAATATCTGGAAATTTAAGTACCATATGTATTCATTAAATGAATGAAATGATCACATAACTAGAATATAACAGTACCTTAGAAATAATCTGATATCAAGTGTGATACTTCAAATTTTGAATGATATTTCCAATATACAAACTGAGATCAATCTATACTTCTATGCCCTAAATTTAGGACTGATAAGAATGTATACCTTAGTTGATTTATTTATATCATTTCTACTAGTCTTTCAAAAATTATTTGTACCGAAGACTTCTTTTACACAAGTCCAATCTATAGCAAACTAAGATTTATATGTTACAATGGTAATTATTAGAAAAATAAAATTTAAAAAAGATATTAAAAATTAACTAAATTAATAATAGAAGACACTATAGTAGATTTAATAGAATACAACTGTTGTGGAGGACATGAAGCTCCCAGCTTGTACAGAGGAACCCAGGAGCCTGGTCCATCCTGGGACAGGCAGTCAGCATGGGAAGTACCCAGGACTCAGCAACCAGCTTGGCCAGAGGATCCCGGGGAATATCTACTCTAACAAGAGGAAATACTTTACATACAAATTCCTAATTTACAGTTGATTCTGTTATATAACTATAGCCTTTGCTCCTATATTCTACAAAATAAGTAGCTACCACAGTTTGTCAATTTCTAAATTGTGCTTGATGCTATCATTATGGCTAATTGTATTACTGTAGCTAGGATGGTATAACTGTAATATCAGTTGTTCTCCCTTGTGTAACAATATTGGGAAGCTCTGGGGTAATAACTTCATCACAGCCCTACACTAAAAGACTGGATACTGAGCCAAACAGAAACTGGTATCGCACTCTCAATTAGTTAGGAAGGTAGGAATTTGGGACAGATGCAAACCAAAAACCCCTACCACAGAAGATATCCTCAAAGAAGAGACTTTTTCTTGAGAGGCCTTGATACTAGTGATATAGCTACTTACTACAAAAACTCACAAAGATCAACACAACACACAAAATAATATTTTTGAAGTAGAAAATGACAAAAGGAGATAGACCTCTAGTCAATCCAGACCAAATCCAGAAGACATCAATATAGGATAAATTGGAAGTTATACACCTGAAACTTCTGAAAGATAGTGACTGAGACACAGAAATAATTCCTTGAGGTTACTGAGGAAACCAGATCAAAAACAATGTCTCAGATAAAAACAAATGACAGCCATAATGAAGGAATTGATCAGCATATCTACAGAAGATACAGATTTAAAAAAAATAGAGGAGCATAGGAAAATGATGGAAATGTTGAATGAATGATATAGAAATGAATTAGAATACATGAAACTGTTTAAAAGAGCTATCCAGGAATTAAAAATTCCATTAATCTGGCTAAATACTTGACTGAAACTGAGATAACCTTTCAGACCTTGAAGATAGGATGGCAGTGAGTGACCACAAAAGGAAAGAACTGTTAAAAAATAACAAGGAACCAGGAAATAACAATTCAACAGCTTCAAAATGATGCAAAGAAAAACAACACGTGATTAATAGATGTCAATGAGAAAGCAGGCATCAACATAAATGGCATAGACATTTGAAGAAAAGTTCCTAAGCATGGGGAAAAAATCTGATATGCACATAAGTGAGGCATATAGGACTCCACTACATATAGCTAAAATAAATCTACACCCAGATACATAATGGTCAAGATCCCAGAAATTCAGCAAAAGAACAGACTATTAAAAACTGTTTGAGGGCCAGCCAGATAGCTCAGTGGATTAAAGCACCTGCTTAGGAAGACACAGAAGCTAGGGTTTGATCCCCAGCATGCTGTTGGCCCCGCTGAGATGGCGATTGAATCTGGACCTGGTGGTACAAGTTTGTCATCCCAGCACTTGGGAGGCTGAAAACAGGAGGATCACTATGAGTCCGATCTGTGTAGTGAGACCCTGTATACCATATAGACCCTGTACTAAATACAAATAAATAAATAAAACTGTTTGAGAAAAGAAACAGATCACCTATAAAATGAAGTCCATCAGCATCACAGCAGATTTCTCAACACAAACCATCAAGTTAGGAAGAGTCTGGAGTAAAGTATTTCAAGTACTGAAAGAAAATTTCCAGCCCAGATTGATATATCTAGCAAAACTATCTTTCAGTATTGATGGAGAAGATAAGATACTTCCACAACAAAGAATAACTGAATAAATTGTGGAGTAAGCTCTTCCCTGGCTTAAAAAAAGTACTGAAAGATATTCAAGAAAGAGATAAAAATGGTCACAATTCCAAGAACAACAACAGGAAGAAATTACCAAGCAAAGCAAATAATTCCATAGAGGGGAAATTAGGGAACTGACAGCAGGAAAATAACATGACAAAATTAAGCCCATACATATCAGTTATAACCATCAATATAAATGACCTCAAATCATCAATCAAAAGAAATACACTGGTAAAGTGGATTAAGAAACAGAACCCAAAAATACTCTGTATACAAAAAAATCACATTTAATTCAAAAGGAAATTCATAAACCGAGGGTCAAAGGATTGAGAACAATATTCTATGTGACAAGAGCCCAGAAAAAAACAGTGGTATCTGTCCTGTTTTCAGACAATGTGAACTTCAAACTAAAAATGATCAAAAGAGATAAAGAAGGACATTACATCCTTGTTAAAGGAAAATTTCAAAAGGAAGAGATAACAATCATAAATAATAATGCATCAAATGTGGGAGTACCCAGTGATAAAAGACAAATACTAATAAGTATGGA